>PVIY010035824.1:0-25945 GCA_004026745.1 Myrmecophaga tridactyla
ATGCTGAGGGCCGTCACTCTTCTCCTGCTCTGTCCCCCCATGGGGCCATGACCCCTGCTCCAGCCTCTGTCCTCCCGTGGGGGTGACCCTGAAGTCCAGTCTGCAGGGAAAGAGGAGGCCCCCAGAGAAAGCGTCTCTCTGACCCCTCGAGCCCTCAAGCGTGATTCCAGGGTCCCAGGCCCTCCGCAGCCCACCTGCTTCCTGGTGACCACAGCACCTTCAAGGGGGTTAATTAGCACCAAAGAGCCAGACTGACCACCTGCAGGTGTGATGGTCAGCAACTGCCGCCTCCTTTGTTACCCAGCGCCCGTAAGTTCAGCCGTTTCCTTCTTCTGCCTGCCACATGGCCAGTCCTCGGGGCCGCCTGCGCTGTGCTCGGGACGTGGAGGAAGCAGTTAGTGTGACTTAAGGCAGTATTGGCCTTTCCGTCTTGCCCTTTCCGTTTCTACTAATTCCACAGAGGGGCTCTGGATGTGCCTTTCGCGGCTGCGACCCGGCCCCGCGCTGTGCTGTCCGGGCTGTCCCTTTCTGTCCCTTTCTGGGTGGACATCTGAGGAGCCTTCTGCTCGTGAGTGCGAGTGGAGTGTACGGGCGAAGCCCCAACGTAGGGTCAGCTCTGCTCTTCCGCAGCCTTCTGCGGGCCGCGAGGCTGCATGGGGAGAGGGACCGCCGGGAAGGAGGGTCCTCCCTGCTCACAGGAGGCCACTGATACCAGACACAAAGCGCTTTCAAGACCCTCATTGGACAGAGGCGCAGAGAGTGCACAGGGCTGGAGCCACACAGCTCATGGTGGCAGCATCACGCTGGAGCCAACGCAGGTGGTCCCTGGGCTGTCGGCATTGCTGGGGCAGCTGCGCCTTCCCGAGGGCACCCTGGCTTCCCTGGATGTGCCGAGCCTGCGGGCTGCCTGCCTGCTATCCTGGGCACTGACCCGGTCGAGTGGCCTGGCCAGGCTCACAGCCCGGCCACCCTGGACTCCGGCTCTGGAGCTCACCCATTTTGCAGGGCGCAACTGGGTGGTCCGGGGGGGATGCAGAACCAGGCCGGATGGGCGGCCCCGGGTTGGAGGGAGAAGCAGCCCCAGGGCAGAGGCGGGAGCTGGTGGAGGAGGGCTTCCAGCACGCTGCAGAGGCGACCAGAGGGTTCTGGGTGTGGGGTTTGGAACGGACTTTGCGCTCAGTGCTGGGGGCAAGGGCAAGGCAAACCAAGAGGCGAAGCCTTGGAAGACGGAGCCTTGGGTTCCAAATCCTCCTGGCCCAAGCGGGTCTGGGTGGGCCACCTGCATGCAGGCCATTGCCCAGCGGGGCCGAAGCAGGCTGTGCGCTGGTCTGGGGACCCCCAGCTCCCCCATCCCAAGTGGGCGCCCTGCCCAGCTCCCGGCGTGAGCTGCGCTGCCCTCACTCCCAGGGTAGTTTAGGGCAAACCCCTTGTCCCTTGCACTTGATGCCTTTGATGAATTTAATTCAGGTAATGTATGTTAGAGGAATCTAATTACCTTATGAGACCTCTCACGATCCATCCTTCAACCCCCTGAGCTCCTTGGCCTCTGGCCAAGTGTACACGAGGGGTCAGCCGCCCTCCCCTGGGAAGGTGCAGAGGGGACGCCTGTCCGGCTGTGGCCACGTGGTCTCGGCCACACCCACTGGGCACAGCCAAGGCCCAAAGCAGCTGCGGGCAGTAAACAGATGAGCAGGTGTGGCCGTGACAGCAAAGCCCCACAGGAGCAGGTGGCTGTGCTGGCCAGCCTCTCTCCAGACCAGTGGTCTCCACGGGGTGGTTTTTGTCCCCCAGGGAACGTGTGACAATGGAGACATTTTGACTGTCACACCGCTGGGGTGGGGGCTGCGGCCAGGAGTGCCGCTTATATCCTCCAGCGCCCAGGAAACCCCTCAGAGAACGTCCCGGCCCCAAACACCCATGGCCGAGGCTGGGGACACCTCTGGCCTCCTGAGTCTTGGGAAAGAGGTGATGAGAATTAGGGGACCGAGGAGGTACCAGCATGAAGCGCCTGGGGCTTGGAGAAATGCATGGGGCTGCTCTGTGTCCAGCCAGCACAGCAGCTGCCCCGGGCGTGGGGCTCAACCACATTCAACCTTTGAGTGAATGAATAAGCGGCCGGGAGGGCGCGGGTCCCTGGACATCGGGGCGCTGGGGGCCCTGCAGTGAGCGGATGTGGCCCCAGTTCTCTTGGGTTTACCTGCAGGTCTGCGGGGGGCACGGGGGAGGCAGCCCTGTGCTACCCCCGGGGTGCAGAGGTGGAGCCGGGGTGTTCTGGTCTGCTAAGCTGCCAGACGTAATGTCCCAGAAGGGGCCGGCTTTTACACAGGCACTGTTAAGTTTCAGATCTGTGGCTCGTAGGTGCCCATTTTCTTAGGCCTCAGGGGCATCTGCTCTGAAGATGGGCTGTGGGCACCTGGGGGCCCCATCCCAGGGGAAGGCACCCAGTGGCAGCAGCGGCCGGCCCCTCTCCCCTGGGTTGGTTTTTAATGGCCCCCACGGTGCCATGGAGTGCGGCCGACCCTCCGTGCAGCAGCGATGATGCTCCTGGATGCCCGCTGACTTCATTCAGTCCAGAGCGGGGCCTCGGGGCGGGCCGTAGTCACCGCTCAACCTCCCCGCTCACTTTCCTGTGCCTCCGCTGCGACGGTTCCCGCCTCCCCATTCACGCCCTGCCCCGTGCTCCCCTCAAACGAGAGGCAGTGACAGCTCTCCCCCAAAGCCCTCCGGGCTCAGCTGACTGGACTTTCAGACTGAAACCCTAAATGAGAACCTATCAGTATGCAGGCCTAAAATAAAATGATAGAGAAAACACCAAGGTGCAATGCAGGGCTTGCCCGGTCGTTCCCTGCCTTCGTGTCCAGGGGAGACAGAGCTAAGCGGGTGCCCAAACCCCTACTTTAAAACACACATCCGAATTGACAAATAAGCTCCCGCAAATGACGCTCCTTCTGTTCTGAGCAGTTGGGACAGACACACAGACACACAGACACACGGATACACGGACACAGAGAAGTCCGGGAGAGGGAGCAGTGCTGAGTTTCCAAGAGCAAGCTTCACTCTCGTGATACAGTGATAATTAAAGAATGCAATGTACACAATTAGCATGTGTTTTAAACAGTTTATTAGTGAAGCTTGCCATGAAATCAAAATGGAGAGTGCTCTAGGGTTTGTTTGGATAACAGCTTCTAATCCTCAGAATCGTAAAATCCCTGGCTCGGAAGAAATGAGCATCTTTAAAAGGCTGGAATCAGCAGGCACAGGGAGACTCAAGCAGCTGGGGGGCGGGGGATGGGCCGGCCTGGGTGCTGTGAGACAGGGCTGGAGCCACAGCAGGGCAAGGGTCAAGTGTGTGACCACGGGGTGGACAGGTGTGACCCCTCCTGGGTGCAGGGGCTCTCACGACATCCCTGAGGGTGCTGATACCCTCCACCCTCACCGTGCTGGAAGGGCTGCAGGCTTGATGGCCTGAGGGCCGGGGCTTTAGCAGAGACCCCACAGGCCCCGGCCGTCCACCCCTGACCTCTAGAGGTCAGCCAGATGCTGCCCAGAGATGAGAGGTGGAGTTGCCCTGCCCCCGGCTGCGCTCGTTTCCAGGCACCGCCCAGCAGCTGACCCCCCAACGGCCCCAGAAGTCAGACGCTCAGGGTTTCTACAGAGCCTCAGGAGTGCCAGGGAGGGAGGGGCTAGGGCTGAGGGGCAGCTGGCCAGGGAAGGTTGGCCCCAACCCAGACCACAATATGAGGATCTTCACCACTGGATCGGTTTTTGCTTTGCACAGCAGAGAAATTGAAACTTTAAATTAGTCCGAAGGAGCATCTCCACAGCAATGAGCTTCTCTCCAGCAAAGGTGTTTCGTGCCCTGTGAGCAAATCCCTGGCACCTCCCCCGCTGCCCTCTGGAGAAGGACCTTTGTCCATCACGGGGCCTCCGTAAATGTCGGGGCAGCGGGATGCAGGAGAAGGCAAGGTAGGGCGGGTGGCCCTGCAGCCTCAGCCCCCTCGTGAAGGGGTGCCCTGGGGGCTGCCTCCACCCCTCCCCATTGGATGTGACACAACTGCACCTGCAGGGCAGCCAGGGCCTGGGGAGGGCAGCGGCTGCTGGACAAGGCCCCCCACATGCTGGGCCCTGTGGGTTTTGACCTCAGGGGCAGGTGTTGTGCGAGCAGGGTTGAGGGGTGAGGGACCACTGGGGCAGCCTATATGGGGCTCACACAGTTTCCTCTTGGGCATAAGAACTGCTCCCCACGAGGAGGACTAATGAGTATGATCAGGCTCCGTCAGTGTGCACACCAGGGGCAGGGAGGCAGCTTCATGATTGTGAACACAGACACAGGGAGTTGGACTCTGTGAGTGTGAACACCAGGTGTGGGGAGGTGGCTTCATGAGTGTGAATACAAAGGCATGGGGGCTGAGCTCTGTGAGTGTGAACACACAACCACAGGGGGTCTGGGCTCCGTGGATGTGAACACCAGATGTGGGGAGGTGGCCTCATGAGTGTGAACACACAGGCAAGAGAGCTGGGCCCTATGAGTGTGAACACTGGGCACAGGGGGTAGGGCCTCATCCCCCCATCCAGAAGGCTAATGGAGTGGTGTACCTGCCCCGGCACCTGGGCATGGCCAGACGACTGCAGGAGGCAGTGCTGAGGCCATTGGGAAAGGTACACCCTCCCTTCAACAGGAACTGAGCTGGGACCACCCACACTCAGGGCTGCAGGGAGACCTCGCGTCAGCAGAGGTGGGAGGCACATCCCTGCCACTCCCTGCCATTCCCCGGGACGGCTCCTGCAGTCCGGTGAGGTGTGGCCAGGCCCCAGAAGAGGGCACCCGGTCAGTGGCCTCCAATAAATCACCACCTGTGCAGACGTCACAAGAGGAGAGTGTGGAGGAACCTCGAGCCACTGCGATGTCACTGCAGCCCCCAGGCCTCAACTCTCCGCACACAGAACCAGAACCCGGCCACGGTCAGGGGGATGGCAGTCCCAAAATAGAGCCAGTCCATGGTTGCCAGGGTGTCGTTTGATTGTACAACAAATGCCACTGCCCTACAGCCGACACTTTCATCGTCTCTGTTTACAGATTAGGAAATGGGGTCACCCTGGCCCAGTGACCGACGTTGGCTCTGCCCACGTCCACCTCACTCCCTGGACAGCCCATGGGGAAAGAAAGGCAGATCTCACTGTCCTGCCCAGAGTCTTGCTGCTGGGGGCCCTTGGTTTGAAAATTAAAGAATGGGATACAGCTTAGAAAACTGGTACAGCTGCTCAGCACTCCAGTTTCCATTAAAGCAGAGTAAATTCTACACGCCAGGGAACTCGAATGCTCCATCAGGTCACCCACCATCCCGTGGGCTTGGGACCCCTTCAGCAAACAAACACAGACACCCCTGTCTGTTGTTTCTGTAGGTCCAGCTGGAGCAACCCAAGAGGGAAGCTGTGGGCAGGAGGCTCCTGCCTTAGGTCTATTCTCCACACCTGCCGCCACAGGGCCTCAGGAAACCTTGCCCTCCTCTCTGGCTGTGCCTGTTTCACTCTCCCTTCAACACCCTCAGGAACCCAGGTCTACCCAATGGGGGGCCTCTGCCCACCCCCACCTGGAGAGTCCTTGCTCCTCCCACCCTCCCTCCACCCCAAGTGCCATCCCGCTCCAGACCACCTGCCCCCTACTCCGGGCTCCTGCGTGCTCACGCCCACTGGCATTAATCACACACTCTCGTCTTATTTAGGTTCCCCAAAAGCAAACCTCAAGACAGGGCTTGGGTGCAAGTCACTTATTTGGGCTGGAGAGACAGGGACTGGAGGAGCAGGCTCAGTCCCGCGGGGACCTGCAGGGACATCCACCTGGCCTGGAGACTCTGGGCGTTTATCCGTTCACCCCTTCCTTTGCAGGTGGCGATTGCTGGGGTGGAGTAGCCCCCCTGCATCTCCAGGCTGCACCCGGGCTTGGACGAGCTGCGCCATCGGAGCGCCAGGTGGATGCCAGCCGCTCGGGGAGCTGTCCGGCACTGCGGTGCTGAAAGCAAGCAGGCTGTCGCAGACATCTGCAGCAGGGTCTTAATTTTTCTTGAAATTTTGTGGGATGTGGGTCACACCTTCGGCTTCTCATGTAGGGGCCCGCTCGAACCCAGTGCAGAGCTGGGCTCATGGGTTGGAATTTAGCACCTAATTTGTCATTCTTGTACGGGGTGCCATGGGAGCTTATCCGATGGGTGAAAAGGCAGAAGAAAGCCCTTAAAGGTGAAACAGAGACTCGTTCATGGTAACTGGGAATAGAGGCATATTTGGCTTTTGTAAGATGTTACCTCTCACTGGGGTGCAGGCTCCTCCCACCAATGGGGCAGATAGGGCCCCCAGAGGAGGCTAGACTGGTGGAACAGGACTTTGTCCTCAGGCCTGGGAGGACAGTGGGAGCAGAGAGAGTGGCAGGTGAGCAAAGCTCGGCTTGTGGGTGTCTGCAGTCCCTAAGGACCTGCGCACTGAGTCTCCCATGGCCCAGCCACGGCTCCCCTGTCCACCACCCTTTGTCTACCAGCGTCCCTGAAGCTGCATGTGCTGAACTGCAGCTTTGGGTTATTTGGGTGTGCAGCTAACTTCTGTCAAGGCCTGCTTACTCGGGCTGGTGCTGGACATCCACACGTGACAGCTTGGGCTCAGAACAGACCAATGGGTTGGAGGGGCATCTGGAAGCTCATGCAGGGAACAGGCTACTCGAGACCACTTGGCCTCATGTTCATGACCTGCCTCAGCTCTGCGGCAGCACAGGGTGGAAAAACCAGGTCCCTGGAGAAGCTGGTCAACTCGACCCACTCCTCAGCTGGATGACTCCATTAGAAAGTGCCCCTGACCCACTAGGCCTCCTGTGTGCCCTTCTAGTAGCCCTGTCCCCGTGAAGATTTGCCCTCAGGTCCAAGGCTCTGTTGTTAACACACTCCTCAGGGGGTGGGCCCTGCTCGAGAGCTGTGAAATGAGGGCGGCCACCCCTCACTGACTACAGGCAAAGCTGCTCAGGTGGTCACTGTGGCCAGAACGGAATTCTGGATAAAGTGCAAGGTGAGAGAACAGCAAGCAGTGCTGTCACATTTCTATTGGGATATGTCCCTAAGGCAAATAGGGTATCCCTGGGGTGACAAGGTCATGCCACCTTGTCCTTGAGTGGGCAGCACACGCCACTCCAGCCATTGTCCCCACTCATGCATCATCATATTTTCCCTCTCTACTAAATCATCCCCAACAGAATACAAATCCTCTGTCCTAAAAAAGCAGCCCCCACCCCTCACATTCCCCTCCGGTTACCATTTATCCACTCTCCTTTACCAGAAAACTCCTGAAATGATAGCCTGTATCTGTCCTCTTAGGTTGGCTCCCCTGCAGACAATGTTGGGTTGGAGATTTGCTGCAGGAGACTATGGAGCAGGGGGTCTCGGCTCCAGCCCCCAGGGGGCAGGAGGGGGCAGGGAGAGCAGGACGGGGCCGGGGGAGGCAGCCAGGACCAATCTTTGCCAATCCTGCGAGTAGCTCTGGAGCCTGGTGGGCCTTTATGGGAGCTGGCCAGGGCCAAGGAGTTTGCACTCCAATGCTGACAGGCAGTCAGGTGGGCAGGGCAGCTCTCTTCATGGGGGGCAATTTCCAGGGAGAGATTCAGCCAGCAGCTGTCAGCAGCTGCCCCCCCCCCAGGTCTTGAAGGGATATCTGCAGCTTGCCACAGCGTCCACTCCCCAGATGGGCTTTCCTGCCTTTCTCTCCACGACCTGCAGGTGCTGGATCCTGGGGTGCTGTGACCTGCAGGTGCTGGATCCTGGGGTCAAGTCTAGGGCCACACTCTTTGGGATATCTGCCTGTGACATAGTCGGTCACTTCTGCCTTGACATACCTGCTGAGACCCCGCCTCTCCTGTGCCCCCCTTCGCAGTCTCCTTTGCTGGTTCCTCCCCTTGCCCCCGACCTGCCAGCACCGGGGCCCAGGGCATGGTCCACAGGCCTCCCTTATCTGGTCTCAGGGTCTCAAAGGCCATGGGGTGGGGGCAGGAGGGTCTGTAGGGAGCTGTGTGCACACAGATGGGCTCTCGGCAGCCTGCACCTTTTCCACGGAACCCTGGGGAGTACCTGATGTCCAGTAGCGAAACACCACACCCACGCCAGGGTCTCAGTGTACCGTACAGGTCCGTCCATCTTAGCGAAGCCATAAGCGAGTCCTTCAAAAACACGTAGGGCCTGACCAAAGCCCTCCTGCTCCGCCCCGCCCAGGCCCCATCATCCCCCCTGCACCATGGCCGTGGCCTCCCACTGGCCTCCTACCTGCCATCCTCAGGCCAACCTCCAAGAAACAGCCAAAGTGGCCTTTCATTCCCAAGCCAGGACATGCCACTGCTCTGCCCAAAGGTCTCCAACGAGTTCCTATCCAGTTTAGAGTACATTCTCTAAACTGCTGCCACCCGTGTCCCTCCCCCTCACACCCCTCTCTGGGCGTTGGCTGCCCCTCGGCCCTGGGATACCAGGCACACCCCTGTCCTGGGACCTTTACACTTGCTGCCCCCTCCTTCCTGGAACACTCTTCCCTCCCCACCTCTGTGTGGCTTCTCTCCTCCTCACTTGTAGGTCATCTGGTCAGAGGCCTTCTCCATCCCTTCTGTCCTTGTCTTGAGTCATCATTCATCTCAGCACCCCATGCCATTTAGGTACACTCTGTCTGTCCATCCATCTTTCCCCTGACAACACGGGCTCCCAGGAGGATCCGTGTCCAGCAGAGCTCTGCCCTTCTGAGGCCCACCTGGCCGAGGGCGGGTTCCCAAGTATGGTCCCCTGCCCGGAGGGAGAGGACGGTGCATTAGGCCCTGCCCTTCCCAAGGCCTTTTGCTGCCGTGAACCTGCCACTGCCCCTCCCCCCAAAGCTGCTCGGAGGGCTGGGAGCCAGCCCCCTGCAGAGGGCCAGCGGGACAGCACTGCTGGCGGCTAGAAAGACCTCATTCAATGATCAGTTGAGAGCACTGGCTGTGGGCCTTGCAAATGGGCCATGAACATGGGTGGGGGCAGCTCCAGGCTCTGCGCAGCCTTCAGGGAGGCCCGGCCTGGCCCCGGCCCAGGACGCTTAAGGTCCGAGCTTAATACATCCACTAACTGGTGTTCAGAGCTTTCTTATGCCACTCAGTTCTCCTGGTCCCCCGAGATGACGCCCTCCGGCTGAACGTCTCTGAATGACCAGAGATGCAGGAGAGGCCAGAGCTCCTTCGCTGCTGCCCAGAGAAGACGTAGGCACAGCTAAAGCTGGAATTCACCCCGAGGGCCCTGCTGTTGGGGAGGGCCGGCATCGCCTCAGATGGATCCCTTTCCCCCACACGCTCTCACGCGTCTACCTGGAGATGCCTGGCTCCTCCCAGGTGCCCCGGGAACCTGGCAGGGGGGACCGGACCCTCCACAGGCCGTTGGTGACTATGGACATGCGGCTGAGCCCACAGCTCACTCTGTGATGGGTGGAGGTCACCCTAGAGGTGGAAGAACTGATGGAGGGACTAGAAAGAGTTAAAATCTCGGGATGCAGGGGACCCCACTGTCCTGGGAGGCTTCATCTCTCCAGGCTGTGGTTCTTCGGGAGGAAAAGACCAGTTTTTAAATACCAGGTGGGACCCTGGGTACTTCCACCAGCTACCCCAGGATAAAAAAAGAGGTGTGCTTTAATCATTAAAAAAAAAAACCTCCCGTGTGCATTCTCCATCATTCCATGCACAAAGTGATAACCTCCCGTGTGCATTCTCCATCATTCCAAGCACAAAGTGAGTACCTGCTGAATACAGTGCAGGACCTCAGAACTGAGGCCCCTCCAGGCTCAGGAACCCGGCAGCCTCTGTCCCAGGCTGGGCAGGAGACGGTCAGTATCTAAATCGGGTCCTTTCCCGAAGCTCCCTGTCTGCACGGCTATGCTACACCACACAATACCTCATCTGCGAAAGGACGTCGTTCAAAAGGAAGATTTTACAGAGGATAAGTGTGGTCAGTGGCAGTCAGGCTGGCTGGTAGAAGAGCTGACACGTGTCCTACAGCTTGTCCTCGGACAAAGGCCAGCGGGGCAGGCGCTGGGCGAGGCCCGTTTCTGCAATGGGGCGGGGGTGGCACACAGGTCTTGGCTGCGGTGGCAGGAGAAGGCTGCGGGGTGTGAGTCCACGGAGGAGGCTGGAGGCGGGCTGGCCACCAGCCCTGTGGCCCCCGGCCTGCCGTCCACCTGAGGGAAACAGGTTTTAGCTGTTGTGTTTTTAATGAATTAAAAACTTTAAAACCTAGAAGCTGTATCTTTGTTTTATGAGTGGTGTGAAACTAAAGAAAATGCAGACAACTGATGATGAGTGCTAATCGCTGTAGTGATTAGCTACAGGAATCCAGTAAGGAGTCATGCCAAGGCCCCTGGTTGGGGTGGAGGAAGCAGTAGAGCCTCTGGGACCCCCACCCCGCTGGCTGGTGCTGCAAACCACCACCCACAGAGCCGATCCCACGTCGGGCCCCTCCCCAGGCAGAAGGCTCCACCGCTGGCCCGGGCTTCAGCTTCCTTGGAACAAAGCCACATCCCCAAAGCTGCTCAGGCAGTGTGAACCTGCGGGTCCCTGTTCCCAGCCCTGCAGGGAGGCTCCGCGGCAGAGGGGGCCCCGCCACTCCATCAGCCCCACATGAAGGGGCAGCCCCTGCCCCGCGGGGCTGAGGATGGGGCCTCACGCACTTCAGCAGATACTTGTGTCCATGGCGTGTAGCCCATCGCCTCTGCTTCCAGACGGCTCGCTCAGGTCATGAGGTTTTCCCTTTTTTGCCAGGAAGCAGGGCCCAGCCGCTCCCAGCACCACAAGACAGGCCCAGGAGGGGGCTGGGGATGACAGGAGGGGCCGGGGGGGAGAACAGGGGGTGCCAAGGGGTACCAGGAGGGGACAAAGGGGGGCCGGGGTGGCCAGGATGGAGGGGTGCCCAGGCCACGCAGGGAAGGATGTGGGGGCACGAAGTAGTGGGGGGGGGGCCCTGGGCACAAGGACACCGTGAGTGGGGCAGCCCCAAGGTCAGCCCTGTCTTTTCCGTCAACCCAACTTTCCCTGGTAACTCTTCCCTGCCACTGGAAAACAACTTTTCAAGCTGGGGACTTGTCTGAGGTCATTTAAACTGGGTGAAGTTCGCCCTAATCCCCCTGCAGCTCCCCCTGCCCTTCCATGGTCTGTGCGGTGGTCGTGAAGGTGGATGGGTCATATCCTCGAAAGGATCCCTCAAAGGTGAGGAGTGGGCAGGAAGGGGGGCCAGGGAGCGGGCAGGGGTTGGACTATACCCCCCAGTGGGACCCATTTGGAAACTGGGACTTTGAAGAGGTGGTCAGTGGAGAGGGGGCCAGTGAGTGGTGTCTTCTTGAGAAGAGGAACACGTGGACAGGAAGACACAGAGGGAGACCCAGACGGACACTGGAAATATCCAGCAGGCCCAGAATGCTGAGGACTGCTGGAGGGGGCGGGAAGGGGTCTCCAGACACTTCCGGGGCACCGCTGGCCTGGCCTGGGGTCTCAGACCCCGGCGGGGGATGAAAGCATCACCCTATTTGTGGTTCTTTCTAGGGGAGCCCCGGGCACCGTGGCAGGGCCTGGGCAGCTTTAACTGCAGGAGGCCACCTCCCCGTCTGCCCCTTCCCGCCACCCCCATGTGTGCGAGTGGGTGCACACTTCCATTCCTCCTGAGAGACAGGGGAACGCCGAGCTCTGATCCCCGGGAGCTGGCATCAGAGAGGAGATGGGCACCCGGGGCCAGTCGGCAGGGCCTGCACCCCTGAGGCGGGCAGTCGGCTCCGCAGGACACCGGGCAGCCCGGCCAGCACCGCGCCAGCCACTGCAGAAGCACATGCTTGGCGCGGCTTCTCTGAAGGAAGAACAGGCCCACCCCGCGGGCCTTCTAAGGAGCCAGCAGTTTGGTCTTGGCAGTGGACATCCAGTGTGGGTCTTGCTGATTACTGACACATCCAGGTTTCCACACCCGTGTGGCTGTGGTTTGAGTCCTGAGTAAAGAAGAGTGAGCCCTGCAGGAGATTTAGGGGCTGCCTACTGCAGCGGTGAAGATTTGTTGGGCAACCGTCTGGTCACACCGAGAACCCAGACAAGTGGGAAAACCCAGACAGCAAAGTGCACCTCTCCTGAGGCCAGGGGCTTCGTGACATGGAGGTGGGGGTGACATGGGGGGAGGTATGGAGGGGTGACCAGGAGGTGACATGGAGATGGGGTGACTGGGGAGAGATATAACCTGGGAGGGGATGACATGGGGTTGAGGGGACAACACCAGGCCAATTTCCTAGAAGGGACAGTGAAATCACATTGTGGCACTCCGTGGGCCCCGGGCAGGCCTGGTGGCTGGGTGCCCTGCATGCTGGGAAGCTGGGCTGCCCCTTGCTCCCACCATCTGGTGCCACACACACCCAGTTCTCTGCTCCCGGCAAACACTGGGCGGTGCCTCCCAATGGGCTCACCATCCAGCCTGACAGCTCATGCCAGGAGGCCCCACAGCCCCACTCCCCACTCAGCCCCCTACTCACCCACAGGAACTCAGGTCTCCCCAGATCCACAGTGCCTCCTGGACCCGGCCTCCAGTCTCCTCCCATTGTCAAAACAGGGTCCCTCGCGCACCCGGGAAATTAGCCCACGTCTCTTGTTGGTAAGTGCGGGTAACTGGTCTTCCCAGAGGGAAGCCACTAAGAAAAAGGCTCTCCAGTGGCCTCTGCCACTCTCGGGGTTTGGCTTCCACAAAACTTCAAGGGCACTGTAAAGCTGGAGGCACTGCCAGCTTGGACTAAAAGGGACGGAAACTATATAAAATGAAAAGAGTCATTTGAAGCCTTGAATCACTATAGGCAGGCATGAGGCTGAGAACAACTCAGTTGCAAACACAGGTTACTATCTATGGAAGAGAAAGAATAACACAGAACCAAGATGTGCTGGTGGCCAGAAAAGGCCACGTTCTTTTAATCCATTCTTGAGGTGTAGCCCATTGTGGGTGGGACTTTTGATTGGGTTGTCTCCATGGAGATGCAACCCACCCAATTCAAGGTGAGTCTTATCCTTTTACTGGAGTCCTCTATGAAGAGAATAAAAGACAGAAGACAGACAGACATACAGAGAGCAGAGAAATGAAACCAAGTGAAGGATGTGGAGAGAGAGAAATGCCCTGGAGACACTAAGAGAAGACCCACTGGACACAGAGAGCTCAGAGAGGTGACCCCTGAGAAGCAAGCTAGGACACACAGAACCTAAAGCAACAGAACCTGGGAGCAAAGGACCAGGCAGATACCTTCCCAGGTGACAGAGGAACCCCGGACGCCATCGGCCTTTCTTCCTCTTGTTGGTGCCTGAATTTGGACATTTTCATGGCCTTAGAACTATGATTTGTAACTTAATAAATCCCCATTGTTAAAAGCCAACCCATTTCTGGTATACTGCATTCCGGCAGCTTAGCAGACTGAAACACAAGAGCAATTCCCAGGCAACAAGGTGGGCTAAGGGCAAGGAGGCCAGGACTGCGGTGGCCCAGGTGCTGTCTCGGCCCTCAGCTGTGCCCCCTTTCACCGG
This sequence comes from Myrmecophaga tridactyla, assembly GCA_004026745.1. Taxonomy (NCBI): domain Eukaryota; kingdom Metazoa; phylum Chordata; class Mammalia; order Pilosa; family Myrmecophagidae; genus Myrmecophaga; species Myrmecophaga tridactyla. The sequence goes on from PVIY010035824.1 coordinate 13,562, forward strand.
TCATGCCCAGCAAGTTCCTGCACCTGCCTCACTATTGAACACTTGTGGGGGGGAGGGGCTGCTGTAATTCAGGTCAAGGGGAGATGTGCGTGAGGACCCTCCCCTGAGCTTGGACCCAGTGTACCTGAAAAGACACTGGACCTTGAGCCTGAACCTGATGTCAAAATGGTATGAGGCTTTGAGGAGTTTGGAGGGGTGAGGGGGTTGTCAAGAGATTTTGCATGTGGGAGGAATTTAAATGATCTGTTGCCTATTTTAAGGCATGGTCCAAAAGTCATCTAACAGCTCTCCCACTGAGAGCTGGGGTATATACCCCCCAGGTTGGTCTGGGCCCTTAACTGCTTGATGGTAGAAGCTGAACCCATTCGCAGATCTAAGCCTTAAGATGTGGGCTCACTCACTCTGGAACCCAGCCACCATGCTGTTTGGAAGCTCAAGCTGCTCACGGAGGCTCAACAGCCAGCTGCAACTAGCCAGGGTGTTGGTGAGACGAGCTGGGAGGGGGCTTCTCCAGACCAAGTGGGGCTGCCCAGGGACACTGTGTGCTGCATAGACAAGCTGATGCTGCCAGGCCCTGCCTAAATTGCAGACTCTGATCAATGTTAGATTTCGGGGTGGTTTGTTAGAAGCACTCAATCATGGGAACCTGTGCAGGAAGTGCTGGCACAAGGCAGGAGTTTAGGAAATGCCAGCTGCTCTTTTTATGATTTTCATCAGTGACATCATTGTCATTCTCAACAGTAACATTTAAGTTAGTTTGGAGGAAATTATCAAATTCCAGAGACCCAGGAACCCGTGCCAACATTTAGAATAATACCCTCAATACCTGGGCCCCAGATTCACCAATGGATGGTCAGGAAGAAGGACTGAGGGCGTCACCTCTTAGATTTTGATCAGTAATGGGATCGTTGTACCTCAAGGTTCAATACTTAAAAAAAAAAACAGGAGCCACACGTATCCTATTTTGGGCTCTCCGTTATCCCTGGCTTCTCTGCCTAAAACATGGACGATGAGTGAAAGTGCTTGAAGCTTTCTTTGGCCTTTCAGATCACTTTTGCAGTGGGTGTAAACGTCTCACATTTTAATTTTGGTTTTCGCTGGGCGTAGATGAACGAGAGCTTAAAAAATAATCCTTTTTTTTTCCCTCTTGGGAAAGTTACAGAATTTTTTTGCATACTGAAAAACAGGCAATCACACATGAAAAGTCAAAAGAAATACAAGGCATGTTGAAGCCTTGTGTCATCCAGGAAGCAAGAAAATTCCTTGAGAGAGGCTCCTCCCCCCACCTGGCCGCCTGCTCCGCTGTGGAGTCCTGGGGACTGTTCTGGGGTCCATCCTCCAAGGAGGGGTGATATACCCCACCTCCCTCACTCTCGGGGGGCTGTGCCGAGTGAGACCCCTGCCCATTATACCCCGTGGTCCTGTCACTTCCCCAGATCTCCCCACGCTACCGACTTGTACCCAAATCTGTGACTCAGAGTCAGCTTCGCAGGACCCCAAACTAAGAAACGACAAGGACGAGACACGCAGAGCCACCCCTCCTGGGTTTGGACCAACGACTGCCAGCCAGGAGCCAGCATGTCCCTCTGTAGGTACGGGGTCAGCACTGTGGGCCACATGGTCCAAGGTGTGAGCTCAGCCCAAGACTCACGGAGAGGCCGGGGCACCTCCCAGAGCTGTCTTGCCGAAGACAAGGAGGGAACCCCGGGCCAAGGAGAGGGGAGGGCGTCCCGGACCCAGCAATGGTGCCAGGCTGCGCTCTGGGCGGAAGCCTTCCCGATAGTTCTGGGAGAGTCCCCCTTCCTCATCCCCCCACCCCATTTGGAGGGGAGGAAGCCCAGAGGAGGAGAGATTTCCCCAGGGCACTCAGAGCTGGGAGCTACTGTTATGCTGGGGCCACCTCCTCAGCCAAGTCAAGGGCCCCATGGGGGCTCACCTGCAAGCCCCTTCCCTCGCGCAGTGCCTCCTTGGCCTGCGGTCCCACAGTCCCTTGCCTGAGCGTGGTCTGCCCACAGGATTTTCGGAGATGGTCTCTGGAAGTGGTTTCCCCAACAGGGAGGGTACGGTCAGAACCTGGAGGAAAGGATGCTGGGGCCAGCCCCGTCCATAGCACAGCTCCACCCACAGCCAAGCCCCTCCCATAGCCCCACCCCACCCACAGCAACACCCTGCCCACCCACCGTGAATGCTAAGCCACAGGGAGCCCAGCGCCCTCCAGCTTCTGGGAATGGAGGACTCCCTGCCTTGGGTTCACCAGGAACATATCCTGAGAGGAGGATTGGAGGGTGATTCCTTAGCTGGTGCAGGATCCCGGGAAGCCCAGGTGCAGGGGAGAGAGAGAGGGAAGGAGAGGAAGTCCGTGGTGGACCCCAGGTTCAGTCCCTCTGGGGCTGGGGAGCTGTGCAGAGCTGACCCAGAGTTCTCCCCCCAGGGCCACGGTTCCCACCTCCAGGCCAGGTTGCTTACCCTGGCCGAGCCCCCAGAGAGGTGCTCGTGGAGAGGACAGCGTGAGCTGATGCAACCTTGTCCCACCTGTAAAAGAGCCGATTATGTTGTTCAGGTCGGAATCGAAGACGTGTTCGCTACAAAAATCCATGCCGTCCCTGTCCCCAGGGCTCAGGTGTCAGGACCGACCAGGTGATCCGAGCTGCCAGCAGCTCACAGGCGCTCCCTGGCACACCTGTGGGGTTAGTGTTCCTTTCTTCCTGGCATTTCCCTCCTGAGGAGAAGCACCTGTCTTCCCTGGAACCTGCCTCCAAGTTGATCCATTTATTCCCATCCACCAAAGCAGACAGGCAGTGGCAGCACATTAGAAGCCAGCACATTTTCTCCAGGGTACTTTCTCTAGCACTCAGCCCTCCAGTCCCAGGGTGGGGGTTCCTGGGAGAATATAGAAAATCCAGTTACTCTGATGGTCCCCAAAGGTGCTGGCACGTGGCAGCGTCTGCTTTATGTATTATATTATCCAAGGAGGCCTAAGACCCACATACACACACTTACACGCACATGCAAAACCACACACCCACATGCACAGATAAGCATTCATGCAATGCAGTTTCACACACATGCACACACAGGCAGACATGTGCATGCATGCACAACTACACATAGGTGCACACACATTCACACTTGCACACTCATCTCCATCATGCACATGCAAAGGTGGTAAGAAGCCTGTGCCTGAGTGTGAGTAGGGGATAGCCTTCTGGGCATCGTGGAGACCAGGGTGCCCTTAGAAATTAGGCCTGGCCCTCTGTGAGGTGCTGGGGAAGGAGAGGGTCGGAGGGTGGGGTCGGAGGGTGGGCCAGAGCAGCGGCATGGGTGGACCGGGAGGGACATGCAGGGAAATCCGCGGCTGTGCCTCTGGCCGTGAACAGAACCGGCGCCGGAAGGGGCAGGTGTTCGGCAGAAGGGAGGGTAGCACAGCTGCCGCTGCCCCACTGCATCCGCCTCACTGGGGGTGGGCTGCGGCCCCGCCCCCCAGCCCGAGATGGGCTACCTACCTCCAACCTGTCCCCGGGCCAGTGCCCTCCTCAGCCCAGCTCTCTCTCCCTGGATGGGGATTTTGGTGCCTGGGAGGGTGGCCAGGTGCAGGCTGTGATCAATGGGGGGGAGCCATACCTGTCACCCTGCAAAGGCAAGGCCCTGCCCACTCAGAGGAAGCCCTGACAGGAGGAGACAGGTCTCTGCAGTGGGACCCAGATGCGCCGGCCCTCCTCGGGGTTGTGGAAAAGGCCGGTCAGGCCCCTCTGCTGAGAGAGCCTCTCAGGCGCAGAAAGGAGGCCAAAGGCTTCCCTGAGGGGAGCCTATGGAAACCACAGGTTATATTCCCTGATTACCTCCACCTGCACCCCACCACCCCATACCCCTCCCTGCCTACACCCCTTACCCCTTACCCTGTACCTTGCCACTCCAGCCCTCTCCTGACCTGCACCCCTTACCCTGCACCCTGCACCCCTCCACCGCACCCACTCCTGACCTGCACCCCTTACCCTCACCCTGCACCCCTCCCCACCTGCATCCCCTTACCCTGTATCTCTCCACCCCACACCCCTCCATGTTGCACCCATTACCCCGTCTCGGCTGAAGAGACAAAACTCAAATCCTCCCCAACATGTCATTCAATCAGTTTTCCTTCGGTGATGCAAAATCTGCTAAATTAACAAATGTAAACAAAGTTCAGGCCATTTACCTCAATGGCCACCATGGCATGCCCAGGAGGTTATGGCAAAATGTGAAATTCAGAGCTATCCGTTGGGCCCAAAGCGTGGGTTTAAATAGAAATTGCTTCCCAGGTGCTCAGCCTTCCAGAGTAGACACAAGGTTCAAGTCCCTCGGGCCCCTGAGCTGTGAGCGGCTTTGCTGCAGCATCTGAAACTCAGAAGGGGGTGCACAGCGCACGGCAGGCTTCTGGGAAAACAGGGAGCCTGACCCTGAAATCACACACTCAGTAGGGTCAGCCACAGAGAACAGGTCCCCATGGCAGATGGGGGCCTGGACAAGCCTCCAAGGAGGAGTGTGCCAGTGTGTCCAGCCCGGCCAGGGCAGGGAACGGCACAGGGCTGGTGGCCAGTCCCCAGGACACACCAGACCTAGTGGCCCCCCGAGGCCGTCACCCACCCCAGGTAACAACAGGCAGTGCCAAGAAGCCCCTCAGTGCCCTGAGGCTCCAACCCGCCCCGGAGGCCCAGATCCCCAGCCAGGCCTGGAGGGCATTTCAGCTGCCTCCACCAACGCCGGCCATGAACCCAGGGATTGGCTCATAGTTGCCAGACGCCGTTGAGCAGCCTGCAGAACGAACGTGCCTGATTTCGGGGTTCCCCTGGCAGGGAACTAGGATGAGCCATTCCCCTAGACCTGAAATGGAGGCAGAGAAAGCCATATGGGGGCTAAGTGGATCCCCCTTTCAGGTGGGGGCTACACATCACCAAGCCCCTGGCTCTGGTGGGGCCTCTGCACTGGGGTCCCCCTGGGCCTCACTCACCTTCCAGGCCAGAGGCAGACGTGCTGGCTCCAGGGCCCGTCTTGAAGAGACCCCAATGCCTCCTGCAATCCAAGGACCAACCCCAACCCCCCACCAGTGGAAACAGCCCATAGGAGGGACCCCGCAGACTCTGGGGCTGCAGGCCCAGGCCCCCTCCAGCTGGCAGGCCTGCTGGGAGGGAGATGCACGCACCCCGGCCCTAGGGGCCTGCCTGGTGTCCTGGGCCCCCAGGGGTCTGGAGGGGCCTCCCCAGCGTCCCGGCTCCAGGCCACAGGCGAGCAGGCGGCACTCAGTAGGCAGCGCCATTAGCCCTATGCCGCTAATTAATTCTCAGTTCATTACATTTCCTGCAGCTAATTTGTACTCCAGCTGATTTGATTAAACTCATCTCTATGCTAATAAATGTGTTTTCCATTTGTTTTAGTGACTGAAGGAAAAGGATTTGATATTTACATATTTTGACGTTTATCAGAGAAATCAGTGTCTGAATTAATTCCTCTCTGTTTATAAGTTTGTAAGAAGGATCCTAAAGCCTGCCGGTCTCCTTCTGCTTCTCCCAGGCCACCCCCGACCCCCAGCCTGGACCACCGACACTGAGGCCCCATGCAGCACGGGGGTCTCCGGGCCTCCCGCTGGGTGCGGGACAAACTCGGGGTGCCCACAGTTCCCAAGCCTGAGCCATGTGCTCCTGGCCCCAAACCGGGGCCGGGGCCCCCCAGCACCCTGGACTGCCCCTCGCGGAGCTAGCTGCCCCTCCTCCAGGCAGCCCTGTAGTTCCAGGTCAGAGACTCGGACTTGCAGGCCTGGGGAGGAGCCGCCCCTGCCTGCCCCAGGTCAGTGCCCGAGAGGCCAGTGGAGAGCTGGTTAAAGAGGCGCCCGCTCCCTGCTGGCCCCACCTTCCCATGCCATCTGTCCCCTTCGGAGACCTCTGCAGATCCTCCTCCAGCCCCCAGCTTCTGTCCCCACCCCCTGGGCCCCTGGACTGGGGAGCCCCGAGAGGATTGGCCGGCCCGGCCGACCCCAGCCTAGCCCCACCCAGGCAGAGCTCTCTGAGCTGAGCCTCTGGTCCCTGGGAGGAGGCTGGCGGTGGGTGGGGGCATAGGGAGCTTGGGGGGCACAGTGGGCAAGGCTGACCCTGGCAGGCCCAAAGTCCACAGACTTCGGAGCAGACTCCAGTGAGGGCTGGCCCGAGAGTGACTCGGCGAGCCTGCCCCTTGCCCCTTCCAGGTAGGTGGGCCCAGGGGGCCACGTAAGCGCCCACGTCTGGACCCACTGAGGCAGCACCTGCAGGAGGCCTGTCAAGGAGGAGCTGGGTGGGGGCTGTTGGGTGCTAGCCCTGGAGGATGGGGTAGGAGGGTTCAAAGCTGTCTTCATGCGTGTCTGCCCCCCACCCCACCCTCACCCCCACCCCACACCCTGCTGCAGGAGCAAGAGGGAGAGGGAGAGGCAGGTGGAAGAATGTCTAGCAATCTGAGCCATCTAGTGAGCGTCTGAGTAGACTGTCCCCAGTCTTGGGGGTCTCCTGGAAGCAGACCTGACCCCGGGATGGGGTAAGAAGAGGGGCCGGCTCATGGCCTGGGGGTCCAGCTGAGGCAGTCCCCCTCGCAGCAGCGCAGACCCGCAGCCACCCAGCCTATGGCACAAGGTATTACCCTCATGTGCCCAGGGCCTGAGGCCTGAGCCCTGAGCCAGGACACACAGCCCATCCTGCCAGGTGGCCACAGGGCTGCAGGACCCCGAGCCGGCTCTCTCACGCCTGCCGTGCCGCACCCCCACCGCGACTCTCACGGGACCCCTGGGGCCTCCCGCGGAGCCTGGTGGGGCTGCAGCATGGGGTCGGCAGGCACTGGCAGTCTGTCCATCCCCGGCCACCCTCTCAAGCAGGAGGGGAGGAGCCAGGTGGTGCCACCCCAGGGGCCCGCCCGGACATTACTCTGCGTCCTAGGGACCCTTCCTGTCCCCACCCCAGTGGCTCAGAGCCCCAAAAAGCGGTCGGGGAGTGGGACCCCAGCACATGCTCACGCTTGGGCAATCCCCTACTCACATGCCCACCCATACCCTGCCCATGAGCTGAGCACCCAGGAGGCCCCCCCCCCCATGGCCTAGGGAGGGTTGGAAGCTGGTTCAGAGCACTGGGAGGGATGGAGTGGGGATGTGTCAGGGGTTCACAGGTCCCATCCTGGCCACCTGACCCCTGTCTGGCCCCACCCTGGCCAGCTGCAAGGCATCTCCTCGGTGGCAGAGCATTCTTTAATGGAAAATTCTGGGAGGACCTGGGCACAGGGTCAGGGTCCTGTGGACCTCAAGCCCAGCCTGACTCTGATGGGGTCCCCCCACTTCCAGCTGTGTGGCCTCTGAGCCCAGGGGTCTGTCCAGTTGCATGAATGCTGTGGGACTGAACAAAGGCAGCCCCTGAGGAAGACCCAGGAGGCAGTACCCAGGCAAGGGCACAGGGAGGCAGGGATGTGTGCTGGACCCTGCCCCTCCAGCCAAGATGGGAGTGGCTTGGGAGGGGGGGATGGGGAGAAGAGGGGTTAAGAAGAGTGAGGGTGGGGTGGGGGCAGTGGGGAGGGCTGAGGTGGGGCTGGCCCCCCCAGGCAGTCTCCTTGGGCAACACAAATGGCCAAGACCCAGGGGCCCAGTCCAGCCCAGGAGAAGGTCAGCGCGAGGCGTCTGCGTCCTGTGCCCCGCAGTGCCCTCCAAGTTTGCAGGCACCCCGCTTTGTAGGGCCACTGGTCTCTTTCCAGGTTCAGTCCCTTGGGGTCTGCCCTGTTGCAATTGCAGGCGGGAGGCAGGGAGGAAGGGGCTACAGCGAGGCTCCAGGTCCTCCTGGCAGCCATGGCATTTGGCTGCAGTGGGTGGGGTTGTTTCCAGTGAGGAGCGCAGGGAGGACCACCCAGGTGGAGACGCGTGAGTGCCTAGAGCCCAGCGCTCCAGGCCCAGCCACTCCACTGGGTGCGTGGCGCATTCGGTGGTGAGGTGGAAGCAGCTGCTAAACTGGGCTAAACCAGGCCTGCCTCCTGTGCTTCTGTTCGTGTCTTCTTATTAACCCACGTTAGACTTGAGCCTTTCCACCCTGTTCTTTGTCGGTTCCCTTTCTTCTCCCCTCGCTCCCACCCTCGCTTGCTCCTCCCTCTTTCCGTCGCCCATCCCACCCCTCCTTCCTCTCTCCCCCTCTGCAAAGGAAGAGAGTAGTGGGTACCCCTCCCAGGCCTGCTGCCTTGAGATGCTTTGGGTAGGCGGGGAGAGGGGCAGGGGAGAGGAGATGTAGCTGGGCTTCTCTCGGCGCAACCCCAGGTGTAGCCCCAGGTGTGGCTCCAGGCACAGCCCCAGGTGCAGCTCTGGGCACAGCCCCAGGCACAACCCCTGCATCCTCTGGGCTGTGGACCCATTTCACCTCAAGTACCTGTAGAAACAGTCCCAGAAGGTGGTGTCCTTTCCTGTTTCCCACTTGAACGCGTGGCTGAGGACCTTTGCAACTTCCTGAACCGCATGAGGCCCACCACAGGCACCTGGAATAGCTTCTGCCACCAGTGTCGGTTAAAGCGACTCTTTCACTTGGCTTTTCACACACACTCTGACGGGCACGTGCCCAGCGTCACTGAAATGACATTCTGCCGTGTCCTACCTGTGAGGAGGGTGCTAAGTAAAATGAAAAGGCTGTTTGCATTGATGCTGCTGGATGAGACACCCACCGCCCCCCCTTCTGAGAAGTGGCAGGGACTTCCCAAAGAGTTAAAAATAAAAGCAGGGGCTTTCCGGAAAAAAGAATATACTCCAAAATTTGCAGTTTAAGCAACTATTAGAAATAAGCTGGTTTTGTTCCAGTAGGGATGGCCTATCAGAAACATGCTGTAATAACCACCTGCACTCAGTCTCTGCTCCATGAGGCCCCTTTAGGACAAGGAACCAAATACCAACCAGTTATTCCAACCTCCCCTTCGGCCTTGTCAGCCGACCTAACTTGTTAACCTTTCAATACTCTTCAGTTTGAGATCTCTCTGCTTGAGCGGTTTCTCTTCCAATCAGCCTGCATTACGGATGGCTGATTAATCCTGGTGACTGTGTCTTCTGACAGGGGTGGGCAGGCTGCTTGTCCACTTGCACGGGATCTGGTCTGCAGTGGGCTGGGGCCAAGTGACAACTCCCGGCTGCTTCCAGGCGGAAGCAGGAGGAGGGAACAGCCACCTGGCGGGCAGAACATGGAGGCCGGACCGGCCCGCCCCAGGCTGCGGGCTGTGCCACATCCAGGTGACCTTGGACACTGTGCAGCCCGTTTCTCAATAGCTTTCCACGGTGTCCTTGTCTGCCGAATGCAGTAGGAAACACCTGCCATGCCCCGGCAGAGCCCTGCTGTGCGTGCAGCTCCTTAGAACCCCCTCCGAGGATGGCATCCACCAGGCCAGGGTCCCCGGGCTGAGCCAGCTGGACCTGAGCCCTGGGCATGCCAGCTCTCGGAGGGCACTGCCGCTGCCCAGCCCAGCTCTCCCTCGTTGAGCTCATTCCAGAGCACAGGGGCAGGGGAAGGACAGGGGCAGGCTCAGGCCCCTGCTCTGGGGCTCAGCCTCTGCCACCCTGTTTTGGTTTCCCGGCTCCTAAATCAAAGGCCGTGCAATTGGCTCACACTACGGGACTTTTCTGTACCCTTTGTCCCCTGTGCCCTCTGTCCCCCAGGCCCACCCACCTGAGCTCACAGATGAGGAAAGAACCAAAGCACCTCTGGGGTGTCCAACAGGGCTGTGGCGGCAGCGAGGCACCAAGGCCCCAGGCGAGCACCTCACCCGCTGCCTCCTGCGGTCGCCACTACAGCTGCCAGTGCGTCCGAGACTTGGGGCACTTCCCCAGCAGGACATGTGGCACCCTGTGGCCGAAGCCTCCTCAAAGCCTGGCACAGAGCCGGGTCAGGCGGGATGATGCCATCATCAGCGCTGTGCAGGGCCCCAAAGGGCACAAAGAATCAGGACAAGGAGATGGGGGAGGTCTGTCCCCACCCAGGTCCACTCCACACGCACACTGATGCACACACGCACTCACACATCTGCGCATTTACACACAGCACCATGTTACATAGGCACACTCACACATGCACACACACACGTGCACAATTCCCTGTGGGGAAGGCTACTTGGCATGGACAGTCATATCACCTGGCCCAAGATGACGCTGGCCCTTGGGGGAAAGAAGATGCCCCCCATTGTACTCTTAGGGCAACGAGCACCGACCTGAGCCCACCCGCAAGACCCTGCAGGCCTCCTTCATGCGCAGCCCCGAGGCCGGGCTGGCCTCAGCGGGGAGTGAGCGCTGACCACAGCCTTCGCAGCTGCTCCCGGCACCTGTGGGCCCCCAGCCTTCCCCCCACCCCAGAGAGGCGGGCATCTGTGACCCGGAGGGTGCATCCACCGCAGCGTTCACCATGGGCCTCAGGAAAGGGGGCTGCATGTGGAGGACACCGCCGTGGCTAAGCCCCAGTCCGAGTGTTTGAGCACACACATGCACACACGGGATGCGCGCACACGGGCCACGTGCACATGGACACATAAGACACATCACACACGTGTGCAGACATGTGCACACAGGCTGCCGCCCTCCTCTCCCACAGCCCCTCCATCTCCAGCACGTCCAGCTCCGCTTCCTTCAGGCCCGCCAGTTCCCCAGTGAGGCAGGGAGGGAGGGCCAGTTTCCTCTTTGTTCCACCCCCGCCCCCGCCCCGTGCCCCAGCTGGGCTTGCGACTCTAATGAAGCTTCACGAGGACCAGAACCTCTCAGCTGGGATGGCAGTCGGAGGGCGTCGGCCCCACCACGGGCCTCATCAGGACGGCTCTCCGGAGCAGCTGACAGCGCTCTCAGTGCGGGGCTTTCTTTTTCTTCACCAGATGAATTCCTTGGATTGGAAGGAAGGTCACGAGAGTATTTTCTCTTCCTTGTAGTTGCGATGTCAGATAAACCTCAGGGGAGGGAAAACTTTAAAAAGGAAATGACCAGCAGGCTGAGGCCAAAGCTTTTTCCTTCTGAGAGAACAAAGGAAGGCCTGGCCTGCGTCCACTCACGCAGCAGAGCCAGGCAGCGTTGCTTGCAGCTCAGCAGAGTTCTGAGCAGGGGAGGGAAAAGACACTTATTTTTCTCTGGGTGTGGGCTTAGAGCTTGAGGGTGGGGCCCTGGCTGGGGCTGGCCTCCTTTTGCCTCTGCTGGAGCAAGTGGGGGTCTGGCCAGTTTGAGGACCCTGAGGGGAGGGGAGAGAGGGAGGGATGGGCAAACACAGGGATGTGAGAGACGGAATGAATGGAGGAACAAATGAGTGAATTGATGAGTGATGAGTGAATGAATGAGCGAGTGAATAAATGAATGACAAAGGGACAGAATGGGGAATAAATGAGTGGATAAATGAATGAGTGGATGAACAAGCAGGCAAGCAAGTGGGTGAGGGGGAGGTGGTACTGCAGGGTCTCAGCAGGGAGGCGTTGCTGGTGGGGCAGCCCCAGGTCCTGGTTGGGGGCTGGTCCTCATGGGCGGGGTAACACATGCCTGTCCTTGGGCTGCGCCTCAGCCACAGGGAAAGCACAGCCTCCAGCCTAGGCGGGCCGTGGAGGTGCACCAGGTGGCCGGGCAGGGACCCCAAAAGCAGGCTTTCCCTCCAGGGAGGCCCCCTAACCACCACCAGCCCCTGTTGCCCTCTGCCGGCCGTCCCAGCCCACGGGCTAAAATGGGACAGTGTCAGCCCTGACAGTTGCCATGGCGATGGGAGGGTGGGCCGAGGGCTGTTGCAGGGCCTCTGGAAAGCTGGGAATGCCGAATTCCCCCAGCTCAGCTGGCTGGAGCATGGAGCCAGGAGTAGGGCCTTCCAAGACGGAGGACCCTTCCCCAGCTCAGTCTGTGACTACCCAGGGGCAGGAAAGACCTCTGTTCCCACCTCCCCAGGGGATAGACGTGAGGGCGGCACAGAGGGAGGATGGGGGGCCCAACTGGCCTGGAGCTGCAGTGGGGAGCATGCCCTACCCCAGCCCCACGCGCAGGGCACCACACCCTCCTACGCCAGAATCCCCCAGAGGTTCCTCCAACACAAGTCACTATTTCTTCAGTTATTACTTTATTTAAACAAACATGAAGCTGCTGATTCTAAATAATGGTGCTTGCCTGTGTAAATTAACATATCCTCCTCCTGACATGGGGAGTCATCTCTGGGGGACCCACAGCAAAGACTGACGTAGGCTGTAACTGTAGCATTTGCATATGCAGATATGCCTAATTATTCAACTTACAATTAAAGGCTTGTGTGTCAGCAAATGAGACTAATTAGATACATTTATCTATGATAATCAGCTTTTTACAAACAAAATATCCCTTCAGGTTGCATGGGGTGAGTGGTGAGCAGGTAGGGGAGGGACGTGCTCTGGCCTGTGTAT
>PVIY010035825.1:0-25958 GCA_004026745.1 Myrmecophaga tridactyla
AAACAGGAAGAGAGATGTGGGTTTGCAGGTGCAAAACTAAAATTAGAAAAGAAAGGAGAAAAACAGGAAGGGTTGTGGGTTTGTAGCGAGCTACGGAAATGGGCGGTCTACAACAAGAGGGGGAAGGGTGAATAAAGATTAAGATGACAGGCAAGAGGGAGAGAATACAAAATGTCTTTAAGCTTTAAATTTAAGCACTGCTATGCTCCAAACCCAAGATCTATGCCACAAGAATAGTTTAATTCAGTCTTTAACTTAAACAATCTTGTAGGTGCTTTTCGTTTAGATATTGTCATTCTTTCATATGCAGTAAAAGATCTCTATGTGTCATTTACTTTCCATTTTGCTAGAAAGAACATTTAAAAATTTGCATATGAAATGCACAAATCTTAAGACAATAATTTATTTTCTCCTGCTATATCAAAGTCTTCTAGAGAATTAGTCCTTTTAAACATAAATTAAGGGTAAATTTATTTTAATTCAGGTGTGTTACAATGAAGAATACAATGACTACTACATTTTGGTGTTACTGCCTTGGTTTGTGCTAAAGTTTTAGCAGTATTACATGAAAGGCAAACTCAACAGGAAGAAGGCAGAGAATAAAGGAATTCAGGCAAAGGCTTTATTTGAGGAATAAATGGAGCCACCTGGGCAGCATTTCAGGAAAGAGAGAGAAACCAAGGTGGTGCAGGATTGGGTTTTTAAGGCTTAGGGTTAACGAGTTGGGAGCAAGGGTTAGGCAGGTGTCTATTGGCTAGTTTTCAGAAATGGGGGCTAAGTTAGGAGTCGGCAGCTTTCCATGGGTAAAGTTTAAAAGTCAAATGCTGCCTTAGGCATGCAGGTTTGTAAATACTGGATGGTGGCCAGTGTGTAAGGGGTTTTCACAAGAATGCATTTGCCAGAGAATGGAGACTGATTAATTGGAGGTTATCACAAGAGCGCAGGTAATGGAGGGCAAAGGAGATGATAGAGGTGAAGGAAATGTTAGGCTGGCATGGTTTGGGGTGAGAGAGGCTTTCTGAAATATTTGCCAGGGGTAGGTTACATCCTGGGGAAAGACGTCCTGTCTCCCAGACTTAATACTACATCCCATTGCTCTTGCACCACTAGCGCAAATGTCACTAGAGATGACAAATTGATAACACCTTTATCTTATTACTTAAAATAGGTTAACATCAGAGACTGCTTTAAAGGTCTATAGGGATCGTATTTCCCTGTAGATCATATTTTGAGAAGTACTTGAAAGGTATGAGAGCATATTTCTTGCTTTGTTCCCTAGCATAAGTGGAAAGACTTCAATATTTTTCAATTAAAAATGTTTCTGTGCAGTTTTCATAAACACTTTTTAAAATCAAATTGTGGAAGTTTCTTCCTGTACTTATCACACAAAGAAAATTGATCAGGAGTGTATTTTAATTTTGTCAATATTTTCTTCTGTAGTTGTGTAGAAAATGAATTGATATAGATGTTTGAATTACATTGACTTTTGAATGTTGAGCTAACATTTCATTATTGTGATAAAGACTATATGATAAAACTATGTTATTATATCTATATATTTTGGGGAGCATCATGCTAATATATTGTTTAAGTTTTTTTTTTTTTAATGGGCAGGCACTGGGAAATGAATGCGGATCTCCAGCATGGTAGGTGAGAATTCTGCCACTATGCTACCATCACACTGCCTTGCTGAAGATTTTAATAACTATGTTCATGAGGATACTAGTTGTAAATGTCTTTTTTTGTATTGTCCTTGTACAGTTTTGGTATCAGGATAATATTGGACTCATGAAATGAGATAGGTGGTGTGCTTCTTTTTCTATTTTCTGAGGATTTTTTATCAGATTTTTTCTTGAAACCTTTATATTTACCATTACAACTGTTTGGGCATTTAGTTTTTACTATGTGGAGATCTTTGATAAGAAAATAATTTCACATACCAATGCAAATACACTAATATTATGTTTCTTCTTGAGTCAGTTTCATTCCATTGTTTTAAAACTAATTTGTTCATTTTGTCTATGTGGTCAAATTTATTGGCATACAATTTTTCATAATGTACACACTTACTCTATTAATGTCTATTGTTGAAGCATCTTATTCATTCCTGTGATTGCTCATTTTTATGTTTTCTCTTTAGTTTGATTGTTCTTCCTAGGGACTTGCCATTCTTACTAATTTTTTAAAAATTAAAAGTACCATGCCCTGATTCCCAAAATGTTTGGTTTTCCTTTAATCTTTCACTGATTCATCTTCTTGTATAAAGTATTTCCTTTTTCTGCTTGCTTTATATAATTTGTTTATTTTATTATAGCTTCTTAAAATGGAAACATAAATACTTTTCTATCAGAACTATCTTTTTTAAATACAAGCTTGATAACCTAAGATTTTTCCTCCTGGTACTGCTTTAGCTACATCCCATCAACTTTAAAATATGGATTTTTCATTGTAATTTTGTTAAAAATATTTCTAATTTCTTCTTTCATTTCTTCCTTGTCATTTGTGTGTGTGTGTGTTTCAAATTTCCTAGCATAGGGGAATTTCCAGGTATCTTGATGCTATTAATTTCTAACTTAATTCCTCTTCAGTCAGAGATTGCACATTACATAAGTTCAAATCTTGTAAATATAGCAATTTTGGTTTTATAATTTAGTATAGGTTAAATCTAGATGAATGTTGCTTGGCAGTTGAAAAGAATCTGTATCCTGAGTTTGATGGTATTAATATACTATAAATATTATTCCAGCATATATGCTTGATAGATTTGCCAGTATGTTCTATATTATGGTTTATTTGTTTAAATTTGTATAAATTCCAGAAAAATAGTATGAAAATATTATAATATAGTTGTTGATTTGTCTACTTCTTTCATTAGATTGATCCATTTTAGCTTAATTCATCTGATATACTGCTATTGGGTGCATAGACATTTTTAATATCTATATTCCCTGATAAATTTGACATTCTTTTTTGTGAAATGCCCCTCTTTATATCCAGTTAAACATTTTCTTTCCTTAAAATTTGTTTCATTTCTTTTATATATCCATTCCAACTTCCTTATGCTTATGGTTTGCAAGAAACATTTTTCATTCCTTTTCTTTCATATAATGCATATCTTTACATATAATATTTGTCTTTTGTAGTATCCTAAGGGTTGTCTCGCTTTCATATCATCTGATCACCTATATCTTTTGATAGAAGAGTTTTAGTGCACTTTTGTGTAATGCATTTATATGTTTATTTTATACTGTAATATTATTTTTAAAGTTATGCTTAAATCTATGTTTTGCTATTTTGCATTTTTCTTCTGTTCATTACACTGTTACTATTTTCCTATCTGTGGCTGTTATTTATAGAATAGCTTTAATTTAATGATTTTTTATTTTTTGATTAATTTTATATCTAAATTTCATTTTAATTTTTTGTTAGTGATTGCCATTTGGTTGCAAAATGCATTATTAACCTTTCAAATTCTGTATTAAAATTACTAATAAAAATTGACTTTGTACCATTTTCCACATCTCAAATGTAAAATACTTTCAACAACTTTCAATAGTATACTTCCATTTATCCCCTTGGAATTACTCTAATTATTGTATTTTAGTTTGTATATATGAGGTAAACCATTTCTTACAATTTTATTATTTTTACTTGGTAGATGAAGCAACCAGGTGTACATTAAGGAGATTAACAGAAAAAATAAGACAATATGATTGATATTGCACCCATATTTGTTATTCTATCATTATGCAGAAACAAGTATCTGACTGTTATCATTTCCCTCCATCTTAAGGGACAACCTTTAGCATTATTTTAAATACAAGTTGGCCACTGATGAATACTCTCAACAGCTACCTATCTGAAAGTGCCTTTATTTCAACTTTATTTTACATAATTATTTTACACAATAATTTTTTGATAACAGTTCTATTTATTTTAATTAGTCTTAAAAATTTTCAGATTTTAAATATATTCTACTGTCTTCTATCTTCCATTGGTTTTGTTGATAACACAGCTATCATTCATATTTCCCTATATGTAATGAGTCTGTATTCTTTGGCTCTTCATTTTAACTAACTGCCTTTAATTCCTTTATATATATGTATATATATGTTTATATATCTAAGTCAATGTATTTCATCTTATTTGGGAAATATTTGAACATGGTCTCTTTAAATGTTTTTTTCCTGCCACAAGAAAGAAAATAGAAGAGTAAGAGGGAGAAGGATAGTGAGAGGGTGAGGGAATCAATGTTTATTTGTATCTGAAGTCCTTCTCATTGGCTGGTCATCTTCCCCCCTCCTCATTTTCCTTCTTTCTTCTTCTCAGTGTACCCTAAACCTTATCTTAAAATTTGACTTCGTTTTGCTTAATGAAGTGATGCTCTGTGTGGTCCTATAGAAATTATTTTCACCAGTGATGGCTGAGTGCACATTCTGGCCAACCCTTATAAGGCTTCTACTTCCCCTTCCTCCCATCCCAATTTGTTAGGCTCTTCCTCTATCAGTTTTTGGTATAACTCTTTAGTTTGAGAGGCATAAGAACCTATCCACAAGCTACAGTATTCCACTGATTCTAAGAACTTTCTGCATTTCCTCTTTGTCCAGGGAAGAGGCAAACCAACTATGGCCTGAATTCTCTCTGGATTTAATTTCTTTTATCCTTCATTTATGGGGTGGCCTAAGTATTTAACTTCTCTTTTCAAAAACTGTAGTTTGTTTTTGATACCCTTAGCCCTTGGTCTCCTCGGATGTTCAACAGGTCCTTTGTAGCCTGTGCAATGGCCTATTTTTCTTTACCAATATTAACAGATCATCTACATACTATAAAAGTGTAATTTCAGATGTGACTGCAACACTTTTTCTACTTCCTCCCAAAAGAGATTGGGGGATTCTATGAAGCACTGGGGTAGGACTGTTGGCCTATATTGCTGCCTCCTTCCAATGAAGAGATTTTCCCATTCAAAGGCAAATAAATCCCTACTCTCTACATCAAGAGGGCAGGCCCAAAAGTCATCCTTCAGATCTACTACACTGAATCACTTATGATGGTAGGGAATCCAACTAAGGAGATTATAAGTGTTAGGGACCACAGGGTGTCTAACTTGAACAATTTAATTTAATTTAATTTCTATTTGGCCATCCCTTACTTCCAGATTAAGTCCCATGGGTATTATCAGGTCTCTTCCCAACAAATTACTCCCAGCTTCTGTAATATATAGCAGGAGGGTTATAATTTGGCTCTCTTCTCAATAGGTATTAGTAGGTTTGAAAATGGGGACTTTAAATCATTCCCCTTTTACTCCCCAAACTGAGAGGGAGCTACTAGAGAATTCAATCCCCTTTTGGGATGTGGTTCACAGAAGATCAAGCTGTCCCAGTGTCTACCAAAAAATGTAACTTCTTCCTGATATGGACCCACCTTCAGATTTCCTAAGGGCTCCTGGTGGGCTCTTGAGATGAGGGGTCACTGACCTCTCTAACCCTCAAAATTCATCAGGGGTACCACCCAACCTTCTTTCTTTAAACTTAGGCACTTCTTTTTGAAATGATCAGGTTTCCCAAAGTGATAACACCCTGCTAAATCCTGTGCCCTTCTCTCTCCTTTATTTCCTCTGGCCCAGACTCTCTCTATTTTGCCTCTGCCTATCTCCTCCCTGAATTATCTCTAATCTCTTCTTGACAATGTGGTCAAATGTGTTTATCATGACTTTAACTTTTTGCTTCTGTCTTTCCTCTTTCTTTATCATAACTGAGATTCTCTCAGTAACTCTTTCAGTGGTTTATCCATCCACCTATCTATTTTCTGGATCTTTTTCTGTATATCAGGCCAAGACTCCTTCATGTAGCTGACTTTTAATATTCCTTGGGCCACAGAAGTATCAGGGTCTATTCCTAATTATTTCCTTGTCTGGTCCCTCAGCCTTTTCAGATAAGCAGTAGGAGTCTCATTTTTCTCTTGAGTCACCTCAAAGGCCTTATTTAAGTTTTGAGAATTTGGGTATAGCCAATTTTATCCCTTGTATAATGAGGTCTCTAAGATCCCTTATTTGTGCCCTGTCTTTCTGATCATTAATATCACAATTGGAATCTAAATTAGGAAATTTCTGCTCTACTTCTACTACCCCTTGTTTAGATGGGTGCTGCCTCTCCCAGTTTTCCATACCTGCCTTCCTCACCATTCCCCTTTCTTGCCCCATGAACAGGATATTTAGGATAGACATAGTTCAGACAAGGTATATAAACTGGTTCCTAAAAATTAATCCAGTTGTTTAGCCCTGCTGGATTATCCATTAATGGTTTCATTTTTTCTCAAAATTCCTTATTTCTGTACTCACCACATGGGTGTTTATATAACCAATTTCCCCTGGTCCAATACTTCTCTCAGAGGGTATAGGGACTCAACAGGCCTATGTTCTTTCACCTTGCTTCCCTCAGGAGCCCCTGGAAATGTAAAATCCCATATATTTTTCTTACACTGTTCCAACTCCTCTCTCAGTGGTTGGTGGGTTGTCACAGGTGGAGCTGTTGGCCCTGATTGCCCCTCCCACTACCCAGGGGGACCATGGATTAGTTTCATTGGGCCTTTAGGATCTTACAGTTTCTGGCTCTGGGAAGGAGCATAGGGCAGGAGAAGACTAATAAAGGATCCCAGGATTTAGCTTCTAAAAACATAGCCTCTGGCACTGGGGTTTTTGACCTTTATGGAATAAAGAGGAATCACCTTTATCTTTAGCCAGCACATGTCATAATCAGACTCCTTTTTAGAGGGGGACTTCTTGTCATTAATATAAAGCATGAGGTTGGCACAAATACTATCCTCATCTGCCCCATATTTTGGCCACAGTACATCAGGCAGCACAATGCTTTCTTTGCTTTGGCCCAAATATAACAACAATATTTAACCATTTCCTTTTTGTCCTTCCTCTTTGTCCAATCACTATCGGGCCAATATTTTAACATTCTCCCTAATGTACTGTTCAGGGGAATGTCCCCAGGGACTCTACAGGTACCCTCTTCTTTTTTTCCCTAGCAAGCCAACTGCTTCTATTCCTCATCCTGAGTCTTGCCTGGATTTATTTCTCTCAGCACCATTTCACTTTATCTGTTTGCAGCCCATTTTCCTCACAGAAAAAAGGGACCATGGATTGGGATTTGGCAATTGCTTTGCATATCTCAGATACACACACTTCACCTCAGACTCATCAAGATCTTCCCTAACCACCAAGGTAATACTTAACAGCTTTTTTCTTACCTTAATCTTTACACAGAATTGCCTGATTACTGTGAGGTAGGTTTCCCTTTCCATTTTCTAGCTCACAATCAGCAAATCCTAGCATCTGGTCCTGACTGTTGGAACAGGCCCCAAATGGAGGAGCCTGCTCAGTCAGTGGGGTGTGTTTTCCCTTCATTCTCCCAGAAGGTCCTCATCTGAAGCCTCAGATCCCAAAATGCCCCTAAAGTTGTTAGAAATAATGCCATACCTGAAAGAAAACAAATACTCATCCAATTGTAGAGAAGAAAATAATTTATTCAGTTTGGCAAGAATAGGTGCCTAGCTGAATACAAAATAGTGGCTGGCATGCCAAAGAACAGATTGCCACAAATATTATACCTATGCCTAGGCTGCAGACTCCTCCCTCATTTCTCAGTAGACAAATGTGGCAATTGTATTTAGAATGTGACCTGAGAGATGATCAAGTATCATTCAAAAGTAGCCAGTCATGATAACTAAGTGTTAATAGACTGAAGTGGTAAAGTGTCCATAATGACACTCAAGTTTTGGACAGTTTACTGGCACCTGAAGTAGGTTTTTGGTTTCTGAGAAAGTACAGCAAATTTTGAGAGGACATGGTTAGTTCAGTGTGTGACCTGGTGTGACTTGAACCATCAATTTTATTCCTGATGTGACCAGATTGTAAGCAGGGGGATATTTGATTCTGGGGAACAGAGTCAGTGATCAGCTGATTTTGAGAGCATTTTCATCTCATTAGTGGTATTTGACAACAAGAGAATTGGTGGGTTTACCCAGAGGACCATATATAGATACAACAAATGTGAGAGTGAGACTGGTTTCTTAGAATCATCACTCCTGTGATGTTCATAAAAGGGAGACAGTGAAGTGTCTCAGTGATGTGTTCACAGTTCATTCTTTTACTTTTAACAGTCTCCAATGCACTAATGAAAGAGTTTAGTAAGGGAAGCTCCAATAGACTGAGAATGTGAGGCATGGTTGGGAAGTGTGGAAAGAGACAATTTAATGTACATGACCATTTCACTATGATTCTCTGTCCCTGGGAAGGTGAAAAATGCCATGCATTGGAAAAGTGCCAGGAATGCTGTATTAGGGACTGGTTTTCAGATGGGAAAGATTCGTACATACTTAAAACCTGAGAGAAATTACAATGAAAAAAAGAAGGAAAAAGGGAAAAAGCAACAACAAAAACTGAGGGAATGTTCTAGTAGAGAAGAGATTGAAAGTACATGAATTTTATGCAAATATTAGAGCCATAATGTCATATAAATCAAAGTATATGATGATACCCAGATTGGTGTGTTGTATGAAAGAGAAGTGAAATTTATTTGATTATAATAATGGAAAATGTATAACAAGTAGTTCATTATAATTAACATGGTAAATATGGGGACAAGAGTGGAAAATAATTCCTGCCTGGTAGTTCTCAGTTTTACTTTGAAATATGAGGTATGTATGGAGAAATTGCAAATTTATGAAGCTCAAGAGAATAGAAAAATTTTAAAGTTTTATAGTAGAGTTAGAGTATGAATATAGCAAACAGTAGTGGCCTATTGTTTGCTCTTGATTGACTTTCTCACTTTTTTTGTACAGTGACCTGTATCATAATCACAGTTGTCCATTCATCAACATAATCAACTTTAGACCATTTACATTAATCCCCCAAGGTACCCTTAGCAGTCACCTCTCAATCTCTCAATACTTCCCAAGATCTACATCATCCCTATTCTAATTCTATCTCTATATATTTATTCATGTTTAAAGAATATTAAAATATTACTTTTAACTATAATCCATAGTTTGCATTAGGTGTTGTCAGGTCTTAGAAAATAAAACTTGACATACAAAATGGATTTTGTAGCATGGGTGTCCCTTCAGTTTCTCTCCCTCAGCAGCTTCTCTGACAGGACCTGATGTGTCAGCAAGATAGATGAGCATGAATATGCCAATGCCCCACCCACCAGAGTATAGACTAGATAACCATGAACGTGAAGTCATAATCTGAATCAGCCTGAAATCTGCCCGTGATGCCTGTGGCCACACATCATCCCTATCCCTATTGATGTGGTTTTTACTTTAAAACCACAAGCTGTCAGATAGAGAGTTGGAGCCATTTTTCCTTTCTCTTTTGCTAGCAGGTTTCACTGGCTCTCATTTGCCTGCTCTTCCTTTGCTCTCAATCTGTTTCTCTGTCTCTCTTAATAAACTATTAAGCTTTAACCACTGTCTCATGTGGAATTCTTTAATGAATTCATGCCTAACAGGTATATTTTCCCATATGCCTCCCTTTTAATAGCACCTAGTAATAGCGATGAACATTTGCTATAGTTCATGAATGAACATTCTTATATTTGTACAATTCACCACAGACATGGTCCATCATGTTCACTATTTTATACAGCCACATGTTTTTCCTTTAGCTTTCCTGCCAGTAAACTACATGACCTAAAACTACCCCTTACATTCACATTCACACACATAATTTAGCACTGTTCATTATCCTCACAGTAATGTGCTACCATCACCTCTATTAATTTCCAAACATAAACCTAAACAGAAATTCTGCCCAAATTAAGTATCAGCTCCCCATTCTCTATCCCATTCTATCTACTGGTAAACTATATTCTAGATTCTAACTTAATCAGTACGTTTATTATGATTATTTTATATTAGTAAGTTCACATAGTATTTATCCTTAGGTGTCTGCCTTATTTCACTCAGTATAATGTCCTAAGGTTCATCTACACTGTGCATGAATCTGGATTATATTCACTGTAACTGCTGAATAATATTCCATTGTATGTATATACCTTATTTGCTTATTCATTCATTGGTTGATGGACAATCAGGTTGCTTCTATATTTTGGCAACTGCAAATGTTACTGCTATGAACATTGATGTGCAAATGTCTATTCACACCCATGCTTTCAGTATTTTTGGATATGTACTTAGTGGGATTGCCAGATTATATGGGGATTCTAAATTAAGTTTCCTGAGGTATCTCCAAACTTTCTTACACAAGGTCTGTACCATTTTCTACTCCCACTAGCAATGAATGAGTATTCTAATTTCTTCACATCCTCCAACACTTGTAGCTGCTTTTTTTTTAATAATGGCTATTCTAGTGGGTGTGAAATCATTGTGATCTCATTTGCCTTTCCCTAATAGCTAGTGTTGTCGATCATTTTTTCATGTGCTTTTTGGTCATTTGCATTTCCTCTTTGGGAAAAAAGTTTATTGAAGTTGTATTAGTTAGGGTTCTCTAGAGAAACAGAACCAACAGGGAACACTCACAAATATAATATTTATAAAAGTGTCTCATATGACCGTGGGAACTCAGAGTCCAAAATCTGCAGGGCAGGCTGTGAAGCCAATGATTCTGATGGAGGGTCTGCACGAACTCCACAGGAGAGGCTCACCAGCCAAGCCAGAAAGAGCCTGTCTCTTCTGAATCCTCCTTAAAAGGCTTCCAGTGACCAGATTAAGCATTACTTATTGCAGAAGACACTAACCTTTGGCTGATTACAAATGTAATCAGCTGTGAATTTAGCTAACATGATCATGATTTAATTCTGTGAAATGTCCTCATTGCAACAGGCAGGCCAGCAGTTGCCCAACCAGACAAACAGATATCACCACTTGGCGAAGTTGACACATGAACCTAACCATGACAAAATTGTATTGCCCAATTTTTATTTGGGTCTCCTTATTGTTCTTGTAGGATTTCTTTCTCTATTCTGGATATTAACATTTATCAGATATTTGGTTTCTAAATATTTACTCCCATTGTGTAGGCTGCCTTTTCATTTTCTGGAACCAAAACTTTGAAGTGCAGAAATATTTAATTTTGAGGGGTACCCATTTATTTTTCTTTCATTGCTTTTAAAATCTAAAATCTTGGCAGCTTTGCTTATCACATAAAATCTAAGGAAGCTTTGCTTACCACAAGATCTTGAAAATGCTTCCCTATATTTTCTTCTAGGAGTTTTCTGGTTTTGACTATCATGTTTAGGCATTTGATAGACTTTGAGTTAATTTTTGTATAAGATGTGATGTAGGGGGCTCTTTCATTCTTTTGGATATGAATATCAATTATCTATAGATGTGAGCACCTATTTTTTGAACTCTTAGTTTCATTACATTGATCAGTCCATCTATCTTTATACTGGTACCATGCTCTTTTGAACAATGTAGCTTTATAGTAAGCTTTAAGACTGGAAAGTGTGAGTCCATCAACATCATTCTTGCTTAGTAGGTTTATGGCTATTTGAGGTCTCTACCATTCCCAATAAATTCGATAATTGGATTTTCCAATTTTGCAAAATAGACTGTTGGTATTTTGATTGAGGTTGCTTTGAATTTGTAAATCAGTTTTGGTTAAATTGATGGCTTAATGATATTTAATCTTCCAATCCATGAAAACAGACTGTGCTTTAGTTATTTAGGTCTTATTTGTTTTCTTTAAGTAATGTTTTATAGATTTGTATATACAGGAATTTTACACCCTTGTTTAGTTATTCCTAAATATTTCATTTTTTAGTTGCTTTTATAAATGGAATTTTTTCTTGATTTCCCTCAGCTTGCTCATTACTAGTGTATAGAGACACTATTGATTTTTGCATGTTGGTCTTGTATCCTACCACTTTGCTGAACTCATTTATTAGCTTTGTTAGCTTGGTTGTAATTTTTTTTGGATATTCTATAAATAGTATCATGTCCCCTGCAAATAGTGAAACTTTTACTTATTCCTTTTATTTCTTGATCTTGCCTAGCTGCTCTAGCTAAAACTTCTAGAACAATGTTGAATAACAGTGGTGACAGTGGGTTTTCAATCTTTAACAATTAAGTGCAATATTGGTTGTTACCTTTTCATATATGCTCTTGTGGTAGTTAGGTTCAGGTGTCAACTTGGCCAGGTGAACATGCCTAGTTTTGTTGCTGTGGACATAAGCCAATGGTATGTGAATTTCATCTGTTGCTCATTACATCTGCAGTCAGCTAGGACGTGTGCCTGCTGCAATGAATGATGTTTGATTTAATTGGCTGATACTTAAATGAGAGCTCAATGTAGCACAACCAAAGCAGCTCAGCATACCTCATCTCAGCACTCACAGCTCACCCCAGGCCTTTGGCAATGCAGAAAGGAATCACCCTGGGGAAAGATGTTGGAACCCAGAAGGCTGGAGAGAAGGCCAGCGGTGATCACCCTGTGCTTTCCCATGTAAGAAAGAACCTCAGTTGAAAGTTAGCTGCCTTTCCTCTGAAGAACTATAACTAAATAAATTCCCTTTTATTAAAGCCAATTTGTCTCTGGTGTGTTGTGTTCTGGAGGCTAGCAAACTGGAACAGCCCTTAATCATGTTAAGGACACTTCTTTACTCCTAACCTTCAAATGTTTCTATCAAGAAATAATGTTTTGGTCAAATGCCTTGTTTGCATCAATTGAAGTGATCATGTAACTTTTCCCTTCAATTTCATAATTTGGGGTATTGCATTAACTGATTTTCTTGTGTTGAACCACAGTTGCATGCCTGTGATAAAGTTCTCTTGATTGTGGTTTTTAAGTATTGTGATGTGCTGTTGCATGTGATTAGGAAGTAATTTGTTGGGGATTTTTAAATCAATATTCATTTAAAATGTTGTCTATAATTTTCTTTCCTTGTAGAATCCTTAACTCAGTTTGAAATTAGGGTGATGTTGAGTTAATAGAAAGAGATATACAATCCTCTTCATTTTTTTTTGGAAAAGTTAGAACCAAATTGATATCAATTCTTGGAATGATTGAAATAATTCACTTGTGAAGCCATGAACTTTTCTTTTTTGGGAGGTTTTTAATGATGATTAAATCTCTTGACTTCACTTGAGGTTTTCTGTTTCTTACAGAGTAGTGTAATTTGTTCATGTATTTCTAAGAATTTGTCTATTTTACCTAGGCTGTCTAATTTGTTGGTATACACTTGTCCACAGTATCCTTTTATGACCTTTTATATTATTATGGAGTTGGTAGAAAGTCCCTCTTTTAACTTATGATTTTATTTACTTTTTGTCATCTCTTTTTTCTTTGTCAGTCTAGTTAAGTATTTGTCAATTTTATTGATCACTTCAAAGAATAAACTTTCCAAATTGTCTTATTATTCTCAATTTAATTTATTTCTGCTCTAATCTTTGTTAATTCTTCCCTTCCCTTTGCTTTGGGATTTGTCTTCTGTTCTACCTTCTAGTTTCTTCAAGTGTGCATTTAGATTTTAGTATTTCTTTCTTTCTTCTTTTTGATGTAGGCATTGGAGCTATAAATTTACCTGTCAGCATAACGGGGAATCCCATAAGTTTTGATTCTTGTGTTCTCATTTTCATTCATCTCAAGATATTTACTGATTTACCTTGCAATGTCTTCTTTGACTCACTGAATATTTAAATATGTGTTATTTAACATCCATATATTTACAGATTTTCCAGTTCTCCAACTATTATTGATTTTCTGCTTCATTTCCTTATGGTCAAAATAGATATTTTGCTTAATTTCAATCTTTAAATTTGAGACTTTTTTTTTTACCCAACATAACATATGATCTGTCCTGGAGAATAATCCCCACCCAATTGAGAAGAATGTATTACCTGCAGTTATGGTGGGCAATGTTCTGTATATGCCTTTTACATCTAGTTAATTGATCATATTATTCTATTTCTTTGTTTCATAACAGATTTTCTCTCTGGATATTCTATCAATTGATAGGATTGGTTTACTGAAGTGATCACATAATATTGTAAAGTTGTCTATTTCTCACTTTCAGTTTTGTCAGTGTTTGCCTAATGAACTTTTGGCACAGTGGATAGGTGCATAAATACTTATTATTATATATTTTTGTATATTGATATTTTATAGAGATAAAGCATCATTATTTGTCTCTTATACTAGCTTTTGACTTAAAGACTATTTTGTCTGACATTAATACAGCCATCCTAGTTCTTTTTTGGGTATTGTTTATATAGAATATGTTTTTACCATCTTCCACTTTCAATTTAATTGTGTCTTTTCATCTAAGATGACTGTATGAGCTGTGCTTCTCTAGAGAAACAGAATCAGCAAGAGATATCTGTAGATATACAATTTATAAAAGTGTCTCACATAACTGTGGGAATTCAGAGTCCAAGGTCTGTAGGGCAGGCCACAAGTTGGAAACTCTGATGAAGGTCCTCAATGAACTCTCAGGAGAGGCTGCCTGGACAACCATGGGAATGG
The DNA here is from genome assembly GCA_004026745.1 of Myrmecophaga tridactyla. Taxonomy (NCBI): domain Eukaryota; kingdom Metazoa; phylum Chordata; class Mammalia; order Pilosa; family Myrmecophagidae; genus Myrmecophaga; species Myrmecophaga tridactyla. The sequence goes on from PVIY010035825.1 coordinate 14,495, forward strand.
AAGAGTCCAAAATCCATAGGGCAGACTGTGAAGATGGTGGCTCCAATGAGGGGTCTGGATGAACTTTCCAGGAGAGGTACACTAGCTGAAGCAGGGAAGAAGAGTGACTGTCTGTTCTGAATCTTCCTTAAAAACCTCCCAGTGATTAGATTAAGCAGCATTTATTGCAGAAGGTACACCCCTTAGCTAATTACAAATGCATTCAGCTGTGGATGCAGCCAACATGATCATGATTTAAGTCCATGAAATGTCCTCATAGCAACAGACAGGCCAGTGCTTGCCTGACCAGGCAACTGGGCACCACAACCTGGCCAAGTTGACACATGAACCTGGCCATGACAATGAGTACCTTGTAAATAAAATTTTGCTGGATCATGCTTTTTTATCCATTCTGCCACACTGTGTCTTGTTTGGGGAGATTTATCCATTAACATTCAGTGTTATAGTGGAAATGCAGATCAGCCATTTTGTCCTTTTGTGTTTTCATAATTCATCTCTTTTCCTTTTGCTTCTCTTCCAATTTTTCTGTATAGTTGATCTTTGTGTAGTGTCTGCCTGATCACTTCATCATTTTTTCTGTATATTAAAAAATAATTTCATTGTGATTACCTTGTGGATTATATTACATAATCTACATCTATAACCCACTAATTTCAAAAGATATCAATTTAGCTTCAATAGCATACATGCTTTCTGCACCTATAGCTCTCTTTACTACTCTTTATGCTGTCTTCCCCCCCCCACTTTCCACTCTATATTCTGCATGTCCATTTTCAGGAAATATGTTTTTTTTTCTTGTTCAATTAGTATTCTGATGCTTGTAGGAAATAAAGCATAATAATGCATATTGAGGACAAAGTACTATTGGTTTTGTATTTACCCTTTTACTATCCTTGCTAATAAACTTCATTTCTTCACATTACTCCAAGCCACTCTCTCCTATCTTTTCCTTTCAACATACAAAACTTCCTTTAATAATTCTTGTATGGCAGGTATTTTTGATGTACTTTCAATTTCTGTTAATCTGTGAATATTTTGACCTTTCCTTTATTTTGAAGGACAGTTTTGCTACATAAAGTACTTTCATCTGGAATTTTTTCTCTTTCATTACCTTAACTATATCATATTTTTGCCTTCTTGCCTACCAGTTTTCAATGGAAAATCAGCATATATTCTTACTTGGCTTCCCTTTTGTGTGAAGAATAATTTTCTTCTTTCTGTTTTCATAATTCTCTCTTTATGTTTTTTGGCATTTGATATTCTGATTAGTATGAGTCTTGGAGTAGTTCTAGTAGGATTTATTCTGTTTGGAGTTGAGCTTCTTGAATATATATATTTTTGTAGTTAATAAGAGTTGGAAAATTTTTAGACTTTTCCTCAAACACACTAATTGTCCCTTTTAATTTCCCTTCTCATTTTGGGATATACATTTTGAGTGCTTTTTTGTACTTCATGCTGTCACTCAAAATACTTAAACACAGCTCAATTTTTTCTATTTGTGTCTATATATGTTCTTCTGACTCTTTGGTTTTAAATCTTGTCTTTTAATTTACTTCTAGTTCTCTGATACTATCTTTCTCTTTCAGGATCTTAAATATATCATACCATGCCTTCTTGCCTCCATTGTACCAGCTGAGTAGTTGAACTCATTCTTATGTGGTTTCCCTTGTATGTAGTAGATTGTTTTTCTTCTTGCCACTTTCAGAATCTTCTTCTCTCCAACATTTGACAGACTGATTAGAATGTGTCATGGGGAAGTCCTATTTGGATTTATTCTGTTTAAGGTTCGTGGGGCTTCTTTGACTTGTATATTTATGTCCTTTATAAGGGTTGGGAAGTTTTCCCCCATTATATCTTCAACTACTCTTCCTAGCACTTTACACCTCTCTTCTCTTTCTTTGACATCAATGATTTTTATATTTGTGTGCTTTGTTTGGTCTATCATTTCCTTGATATCCAATTCAAATTTTTTCATCTTTTTGCTAGTTGCTGTTTTGAGTGTTTGAAATCAAGTACCCTGTCTCCTAGGTTGTTTATTCTTTCATCTCTTCAAATCTGCTGTTATGTGCCTCTAGTATGTTTTTTATTTAGTCAACAGAACTTTAATCCTTGTGATATCTGCTATTTTTCTAATTATTCTTTCAAATTCCTCTTTATACTCTTCTACTGTCTCCTTGACCTCCTTATGTCATTTGCCATCTCACTTATTTTATTAAGTAGAGTTGTATGAATATCTTTGATTAGTTCTCCCAATGTATGTATCTCCTCTGGTGTTTTAATTTGGTTATTAGGCTGGGCTATATCTGTCTGTATTGTGACATGCTTAGCAATCTTCTGTTGTTTTCATTGTATGTAAATATCTTGATTGATTTACTTTGGGAGTTGATTTCCTTCAGTAGCCTTAAGCCTTGGGTTTGTGTGGTGGATGTGTAGGAGGATACAGGGTATGGAGCAGGGCACAACCATACAGTGATCCATTGCAGCACAGTATAGGCACAAGTTAGCAATGTTATGCTGGTGCTTGTGAATTTGGATACCTGGTGGCCTAGGAGGATGCAGCTGTGTGGGTGCACAGGTCTGGGAGGCATAACCCTCGTGTGTGTTGTTATAGGGCACATGGCCCTTTGTGCACATGTACAGAGCTATGGCAACAGGTTAGCATTATGCCTTTGTGATCTGGGGGCGGATGTGACTCAGCTGCACAGGTCAGCACTTTCTCAGAGCTGGGAAGTGTGACTGAAGGCCATGGGCATATGCATATCTAGAAGTGCCATAAACTGATGTTCCCAGAGCTGTAGGATGTGATTGGGATCTGTGTACATGCATGGGTCTAAGGGTGCCATAAACTGATGTCACAGAGCTAAAGGGTGTGACTGGGGGCTGAGCACAACCATGGGTCTAGGAGTGCCATACACTGATGAACACAGCTGAGGGTGGGGGCAGGGTGAGGCTGTGAGACACTATGGATGGTGGGTGGGTGTAGCCTGGGTATGAAGGTAAGCCTCCTTGCAGGGAGCAAAGAGGGAGAGGTAGTGCTTGGGAGGGGTACAGGAGAGTTGGGTCAAGATGCACTTCAGGTGTGGGTGTGGGGTGGGTACCCATGCTTGGAGTTAGTGAGGTAGGGGTGCTTGGGGTGTGGGGAGTTGGGACAGGTGATGGCTTCAGGTGCATGGGGTGGGGTGAATCATGGGTCATGGGGCTGTGCTGGTGAGGGTAGCACATTCAAGGAACATGGCTTGGTTTACTTCCTAGTCCCTTTCTACCCATCCATGCACTCCTGTGGGTTATGCACTTCAGCATTAGGGTCCAGTTTTCTGCTTCTCAGTTCCTCAGCTTTTGCAACCAGGGCCATCCTATGTGGTACAGAAGGTTCTCACAGGTCAGCTGCACTCTTGAATTGCCATCTCAGTCATCCTACGATCACTTCTGTAACTTTTCCTTGGAGGAGAGCTGAACTCGATCTACCCTATTCAGCCATCCTCATGGAACTCTCCTTATACTACCTTTTACTCTTTAAATTTGCTGTTGTATGCCTCTAGTATATTTTGCAATCTATTGTGATTTTCATCACCTTAATTTCTGTTATACTCTTTTCTACCTTCATATTCATATTTAATTTTTATTAGAGAAATTGTGGATTTAAACAACAATCATGCATAATATAGAGGATTTCCATATACTGCCACACTACCAACATTTTGCATTTTATGGAATATTTATTGCAAATGATGATAGTATATTTTTAACTGTTTTTGTATAGTATAACATATATATACAAAACAAAGAAATAAAAAAACAATAATTTTCAAAACACTCTTCAACAAGTGGTTACAGGACAGACCCCAGAGTTTCTCATAGGCTACCATACAATCCTCCCATATTTTTCCTTCTAGCTGCTCCAGAATATAGGAGGCTAGAAGGTTTAAATATTTTTTATCATCACAATCAACTTATTTTCCTTCTTTTTTTGTGAAAAATAACATAACTACAAAAAAAGCTATAATTTCAAAGCACAGCACCACAATTAGTTGTAGAACATATTTCACAGTTTGTAATGGATTACAATTTCACAATTTCATGTTTTTACTTCTGGCTGCTCTAAAATACTGGAGACTAAAAGAGATATCAATTTAATGGTTCAGCATTCATATTATTTGTTAAATCCTATCTTCTATGTATAACTCTACCATCATCTTTGGTCTTTACATATGTCTCTTTAGGGGTGTTTCGGCTATAGCAATTCTAAATTTTTGTAATTGGAAGAGTCTGTCACTAATATGGCCTAGGAAGATGGAACTATCTGATGTTCTGGAGAGGCTGGGCTAGGTTTCAGGACTTATTTGGACCAGAGACCCATCTAGAAGTTGTAGGTTTCTGGAAAGTTTCTCTAGTGTGTAGAACCCTTGTGGAATATTATATATTGCCCTAGGTGTTCCTTAGGATTGGCTGGAATGGTCCTCATTGGGGGTTGACAGGTTATGATGGGTAGTGAGGTCTACCTGAAGCTTGCATAAGAGCAAATTCCAGAGTAGCATCTTCACTATTTGAATGCTTTCTGCCACTGATACTTTATTAATTGCACTTCTTTTCCCCCTTATGGTCAGGATGGAATTGTTGATCTCAAAGTGCCAGGTCAGGATTCATCCCTGGGAGTCATCTCCCACATCCCTAGGGAGACTTTCCCACCTGGATGCAATGACCCATGTAGGGGTGAGGGCAATGATTTCACTTGCAGAGTTGTGGCCACATCTGAGCAACAAGAAAGGTCCTCCAGAAGTAACACTTATGCATGCCTATAGGTAGTCTAAGGTTTTCTGCTAGCCTACATAAGCTTCACAAGAGTAAGCCTCATGATTGAGGGCATGGCCTATTGATTTTAGTGTCTCTAAAGTTTGACAGAGTATCAGGGGATCCCCTGATGGTAAGGTATAATAATTCCATATTCTTTATTCCATCCCTCAGGGGACTCTACCAATACTTTTTGATTATCTGCCTAATATACTCTAGGCTGTTTCCAGACATTACAATAATCAATACAGGATAAAGGGACCTCTTTCTAATTCTGTGCTCCATGTGTTTCAGTTATTCAAATGAGCTATAAATATAGATTGAATTAGATTATGCACTACAGAAAATTTCAGTTCCAGACTAAATAAACCTTTCTTCCATTGGTCTCAAAGAGCATGTGTGGTTCTAAAATATAGACACTATCTTCCTTACCCCTATGTTCTGAATTACTTTAACCCCAACCTGTTCAGCTTTGTTCTTATCTCTAAATATCAGGCTATATATATATATAACAGCCTTTCAAAATCCAGAAATAATAATCACCACTCCAGACTTAATGTATCTGCCCTAAATCTTGAGATTTAGATTTCTGTTTAGGTCTCTGTTTTCTTATAAGCATTTTCTAAAGGTGATCATACCATTCTTGTTCTTTTGTTTCTGGCTTTTTTTGTGTCTCACCAAATGTCCCACATGTTCATTCACATCATTGCATGCCTCACGACTTTGTTCCTTTTCTTAGCAGCACAACCTTCATTCATAAGTATACACCAACATTCATTAATGTATTTCTCACCTGCATTCATTGGGCATCATGTAGAAGGCCCAATGTCTATAGACCACCAACATTCTCAATTTTAGATAATTTCATTGTTCCAAAAAGAAATAAAACCAATAAGCACATCATTAGCAAATAGGAAATCTAAACCTCCTCTTAACTCATCTTTCAGCCCATTATTTACCTCTGCTGCTGGAGTGGTAGTGCTGATGCTTTCCTTTTGAACATAGCTCATAGCTAAAATAACAGTTTTCCCCCTGTACCCCGGACTCTAGCACTCTTTATACAATAATCATATCTTTGAAGTAATTCTTATGAGAGCTAATTCATATTTCTAATGTGAATCAATCAGTGGGACATCTAGGTCTATAAAATCCCTTTCAATCTTGTTTATCTTTAATATGGCAATATACTTCTATGCCCACTAGAAAATCACCTTTGCTCTTATCTATTCCCTTACATTGTAGTTCAACCTCATTAGCTAATGGCTCATCCATCTCTAGTTTCTATGTATGTCTATGTCCTCTATATTCTGTATTATAAACCTCTGATTATACCTTTTTGCTGGTCATAAAAGTGGAATGATACAATATCTATCCTTTTGTGTCTGGCTAATTTTGCTCAGCATTATGTCCTCAAGGCTCATCCATCTTATCATATGCTTCAGGTCATCATTTCATCTTATTGCTGCATAATATTCATGTGTATATACCATATTTTGTTGAGCCACTTGTCTGTTGATGGGCATTTGGATTGTTTCCATCTTTTGGTGATTGTGAATAATGCTACTATGAACATCCATGCACAAATGTCTGTATCATTGCTTTCAGCTCTTCTAGGTATAAACCAAGTAGTGCTATTGCTGGGTCATAGGGCAACTCAATATTTAGTTCCCTAAGGAACAGCCAAACAGTCTTCCATAGTGGCTGTAACATTATACATTCCCCACAGCAGAGCATAAGTGTTCCAGTTTCTCCACATCCTCTCCAGCATTCAGAGATTCCTGTTTGTTTCATAGCAGACACTCTTACATGTGTGAAATGGTATCTCATTATAGTCTTGATCTGCATTTCCCTTTTAGCCAATGAAAATGAGCATCTATTCACGTGCTTTTGAGACATCTGTATTTGCTCTTCAGAAAAATGGCTATCCATATCTTTAGCCTAATTTATAATTGGGTTGTTTGTTCTTTTGTGTATGATTTCTTTGTTTATACAGGAAATCAAACCTTTGTCTGATATGTGATTTCCAAATAGTTTCTCCCATTGAGTTGCCTGCCTTTTCACCTTTTGACTAAAAGACTTTTGAGGCTCAGAAGCATTTGATTTTGAGGAGTTCCCATTCATCTATTTTTCCTTTTGTTGTTTGTACTTTGGGTGTAAAGATCAGAAAGGAAACTTCCATTCCTAGGTCTTGAAGATGTTTCCTTACTTTTTCTTTTCAAAGCTTTATGGTGCTATTTCTTATATTTAGATGTTTGATCCACTTTGAGTTAATTTTTGTGTGGGGTGTAAGACAGGGGTCCTCTTACATTCTCTTTGCTTTTGATATCCAGTTCTTCCATGCCCAGTTATTGAAAATTCAGATTTGGGGGCCTTGTCAAAAATCAGTTGATCCTAGATTTGTTGGTCTATTTCTGCACTCTTGATTCAATTCCATTGGACAATGTTTCTATCTTTCTGCCAGTACCATGATGTTTTGACCACTGGGGCTTTATAATCAGTTTTAAAGTCAGGGAGTGATAACTCTCCCACATCCTTCTTGTCTTTTAGGATGCTTTTAGCTATTCAGGATCTCTTTTTCTTCCAGTTGAATTTGGTAGTTAGCATTTCCATATCTTCAAATTAGGTGGTTTTTTATTGGTACTGTGTTGAATCTGTAGATCAATTTGGGGAGAATTGACATCTTAAGTATATTTAGTCTTCCAATCAATGAGCTGGGAGTGTCTTTCCACTTATTTAGATCTCCTTTGATTTCAGCAATGTTGTGTAGATTTCTGTGTACTCATCCTTTACATCCTTAGTTAAGTTCACTCTTAAGAATTTGATTCTTTTAATTGCTATTTTGAATGGAATTTTTTCTTTAACTGACTCCTCAGTTAGGTCATTGCTTGTGTACAGAAATGTTACTGATCATTACACATTAATTTTATATCTCACCATCTTGCTGAATTTGTTTATTAGATCAAGCAACTTTGCTGTAGATTTCTCAGGATCTTCCAAGAATAGTATCATATCATCTGCAAATAATGAGACTTCACTTCTTCCTTTCCAATTTTGATACCTTTTATTTCTTTGTCCTGCCTGATTGCTCTAAACTAGAACTTCTATCACAATGTTGAATAATAGTGGTGACAATGGGCATCCTTTTCTTGTACCCGATCTTAGGGGGAAATTTTCAGTTTTTGTCCACTGAGTACAATGTTGGCTATTGTTTTTTCCTTCCCTTTACCAATTGAGGTAGTTACCTTTGATTCCTATCTTTTGGAGTGTTTTTATCAGAAAAAGATGCTGAATTTTGTTGAATGCTTTTTCAGCATCAATCAAGATGATCATGTGATTTTCCCCTTTTGATTTGTTAATGTGCTGTATTACATTAATTGATCTTCTTGTGTTGAACCATCCTTGCATTCCTGGTATAAACCTTACTTGGTCATGGTGTATAATTCTTTTAATGTGCTGTTGGATTCAATTTGCTAATATTTTATTGGGAATTTCTGCATCTGTGTTCATTAGGGTGATTGGCCTTTAGTTTTCCTTTCATGTGGCATCTTTACCTGGTTTTGATATTAAAATGATATTCCCTTCATAGAATGTGTTATATAGCTTTTCTTTTTCCTCAATTTTTTGGAAAAATTTGAGCAGGATTGGTGCTAGTTCTTTATGGAATGTTTGAAAAATTCCCCTGTGAAGCCATCTGGCCCTGGGCTTTTCTTTGTAGGAAGAATTTTGATGACTGTTTGAATCTCTTCACTTTGGGATTAGTTTGTTCAGATCTTCTGTTTCTTCCTGAGTTGGTGTAGCTTCTTTGTGTGTCTCCAGGTGTTTGTCCATTTCACCTAAGTTGTGTAGTTTGTTGGCATATAGTTATTCATTGTATCCTCATGATTTCTTTTATTTCTTCAGGGTCTGTGGTAATGCACCCCTTCTCATTTCTGAATTTGTCTATTTGCATTGTCTCTCTTTTTTTCTTTGTCAGTCTTGCCGGTGGCCCATCAATTTTATTGATTTCCTCAAAGAACCAACTTTTGGTTTTATTGATTCCTTCTATTGTTCTTCTGTTCTCCCATTCATTTATCTCTTCTTTAAACTTTGTTATGTCTCTTCTTCTATTTGCTTTGGGATTAGTTTGCTGCTTTTTCTCAAGCTCCTCCAAGTGTGCTGTTAAGTCCTCAATTTTTGCTCTTTCTTGTTTTTTAACATAAGCATTTAGGGCAATAAATTTCCCTCTCAACACAGCACCTGCTGCATCCCATAATTTCTGAAAAGTTGTATTCTCATTAACTTCCAGATAACTACTGATTTCTCTAGCAACTTCTTCTTTGACCTACTCGTTGTTTGAGAGAGTTTTATTTAATCTCCATATATTCGTGAATGTTCTTGTTCTTTGGCGGTTATTGATTTCCAGCTTCACTCCATTGTGATCAGAGAAAATTCTTTGAATAATAATAACAATAATTTCAATGTTTTAAAATTTATAAAGACTTGTTTTGTGCCCCAGCATATGATCTATCCTGGAGAATGTTACATGAGCACTAGAGAAGAATGTATATCCTGATGTTTTGGGGGGCAATGACCTATATATGTTTGTTTGCTCTAATTCATTTATCAAGTTATTTAACTTCTCTATTTCCTTTTTGATCATCTGTCTGGTTGTTCTACCTATAGAGGAGAGTGGTATATTGAAGTCTCCTACTATTATTGTTGAAACATCTATCACTCCTTTCAGTTTTGCCTATGTCTCTCTCATGTACCTTTGAGCTCCTTGATAGAAAGCATAAACATTTATAATTGTTGTATCTTCTTGATTAATGGACATTTTAATTAGTATATAGTATCCTTCTTTGTCTCTTATGATGTTTTTACATTTGTGCTCTATTTTGACCAATATTAGTATAGCTAATTCTGCCTTCTTGTGGTTACAGGTTGTGTGGAAAATCATTTTCCAACCTTTCACTTTCCATCTATTTGTCTCCTTGTGTCTAAGATGAGGCTCTTGTCAGCAGCATACAGTTCGATTATGTTTCTTAATCCATTCCACCAATCTGTATCTTTTAATTGGGAAGCTTAGTCCATTAACATTCAAAGTTATTACTGAAAATGTGTTTCTTGATTCCACCATCTTATCTTTTCTACTTTATTTGTCAGATCTATATATTCTTTTCCCTCTTTCTCTTTGTATTCTTTAAATTACCCTTAGTGGTTCTCTTCATTTCTATGTCCTCCTCCAGACCTCCTCTTTTCTCTTTTTTTTCAGCCAGCAGGACTTCTTTTAGTATTTCCTGTAGGTCTGGTCTCTTGTTACAAATTATTTCAGGACTTGTTTGTCTGTGAAAACTTTTATCTCTCCCTCAATTTTGAAGGACAATTTGGCTGGGCACAGAATTCTTAGCTGACAGTCTTTCTCCTTCAGGATCTTGAATATACGATGCCACTACATTCACACCTCCAGAGTGCTAGTTCAGTAGTCTGAACTCAGTGTTATTTGATTTCCTTTGTATGTAGTAGATTGTTTTTCTCTTGTTGCTTTCAGAATTTTCTGCTTCTCTTCAACATTTGACAGACTGATTAGTATGTGCCTTTGGGAAGACCTATTTGGATTTATTATGTTTGAAGTTTTTTGTGCTTCTTTGACTTGTATATTTATGTCCTTTATCAGGGTTGGGAAATTTTCCTCCATTATATCCTCAACTACTCTTCATAGCCCTTTACTCCTCTCTTCTCTTTCTGGGACATCAATGATTCTTATATTTGCATGCTTTGTTTCATCTATCATTTCCCTGAGTTCCCATTCAGTTTTGTGATTTGTTGAATTGTTTTGCCATTTGTTTTTTTGCATATTCAAAGTCAATTTTCCTGTCCTCTATATCACTTATTCTTTCCTCTGTCTCTTTAAATCTGGTGTTCTATGCCTCTAGTATGCTTTTTATTTGGTCAACAGAGTCTTTAATCTCCATGATACCCACTATTTTTCCATTTATTCTTTTAAATTCCTCTTTATTCTCTTCTACTGTCTTCTTGATCTCCTTTATGTCATTTCCTATCCCACTTGTTTTATTAACTAGCATTGTATAAACATCTTTGATTAGTTGTTCCAGCATCTGTTTCTCCTCTGGTGTTTTAATTTGCTCATTAGCAGGGTTGTATCTGTCTGCATTGTGATACTAATTGCCGCGGATTGCTTCAGCCGTGTCGGGCGAAATGGTACACTGGGTGGGTTTGGGGGCGAGCTCGCAGAGAATTAACCTGGGTAAGCCGGAGCTGGCGCTTTCCCCAGCCAGCGGTCGTGAGAGAAGTCTTCACTGAGGCCAATTGCGGGTTAAGGCTTTTATTGATACACACCGGGATGGGCCACCCGGGGACCCGAGGAATGAGACATTTGGGGTTAGGAAACCCTGGGGCTCGATCGACGACCCAGAGCTCGGAGAGCACCGGGCTTAAGTACATTCGGGGAAGGGGGGGAGTTTAGGGTTCACACGTCATGAGGTGACAGCCAATCCTACAAGCTAGGAGGCTGTTGCTAAGCTTCAGGCAGGTGTAGAGCTAGAATTAGGAGTAGAGAAGTGAAGAGAAAAGCAGGAAGGGTTGTGGGTTTGTGGTGAGCTACGGAAATGGGCGGTCTACGACAAGAGGGGGAAGGGAGTAGACATAGAGAAGGATTAAAAGAATCTTTAAGTATGGC
>PVIY010035826.1:0-25964 GCA_004026745.1 Myrmecophaga tridactyla
GACCCCCTGTTTTCTGAGCTTCTGGAAGGCTTACTGGTGGAGAAGCTCCGCCTTATGTCCTACTGTAATTCTTACTTCAAACCAGGACAAGATAACAGTTGCCAGGGGAAAACAAAACAAAACAAACAAACAAACAAAACAGTGAGTTTTCCTGCTTTAAAGTGGAGCATCTGACTGAGGATTGTCAGCCAATAGTCAGATTCTTTAAATTAGTACTGTTAAGTGTTGAGTCTAATAATTTCAAATCTTCTGAGCGGTTTATTAAAGTTCCAAATGAGTATTATTATTTTCAGATTACAAATCAGCTCTGCATTGAGAAACTGAAACTATTAATATTACCTTAGCTGTTTTAAATGTTCATAGCAGTCTTACACACAAGAGGCAAAAGGCAGAAAGTATCCAAGTATCCACTGACGGATATATGGATAAATAAAATGTGGCATACCCATACAGTGGAATATTATCAGCCATAAAAAGAAATGAAGTTCTTTTATATGCTACAATATTGATGAATTTTTAAAATTTATTTATTAATTAAAAAATTAAGAAACCAAATAAAACATCAACATATATAATCAGTAATTCACAATATCAATATATTGATGAATCTTGAAAACATTATGCTGAGTGAAGTAAACCAGACACCAAAGGATAAATAATGTATGATTCTAACCACGTGAAACATGTAAAAGAAGCAAATTCACAGAGACAAAAAGTAATTTAGAGATTACTAGGAGCTGGAGGGAGAGAGGATGGGGAGTTATTGCTTAATAGGTACAGAGTTTCTGTTATGGGTGATGAAAAAGTATTTTTTGTTTTTAAGTTGTGTAATTATAAATGTAATTAATGCCACTGAACTGTAGACTTAAAAACAGTTAAAATGGCAAATTTTATGTTATATATGTATCACAATAAAAAATTAATTTTGAAAAAAGGAAAAAGGTATTAAAGCGTCATAAAACAGACAAGACAGAAAATATAAAACAATGACATCCCTTTATTCATTAGTAATTAACATAAAGGCAAAATAAAAATTATAAATTAAAAAAAGGAAAGATAACATATAGCCATAAGTGGCAAAAGCCAAGTCTCAATGTCAGGTCTGCCTGACTTTTCTATACTACAAACTAGTCTATTTCCTTGCTTCTGGGCTTCAGGTTTGCCATACCATGTTAAGAACTTTATTGCCTGTGACTGTGTGATTGTGAAAACCTTGTGTCTGATGCTCCTTCTACCTACCACTGCTCTGAACAACTACCCAGATGCCTCCTCCAATAACCTCCTTACAGAGACCACACCGACTCCTACACAATCAGATATTTACCATCCATCATTTATGTTTGGGATTTAATTTTAATTTTTTTCTAGTTTAGTAAACCTGATTAGAATATAGAAATTTGGGGATCATGAAATTGTAATTCCTACATCAGACGGATTGGGGAACTGCTTAGTACATGTGTGAGGATAGCCTATTCTAAAGCCAAACATTTTGACAAAATGGGAAGACTTCAGAAATTAATGTGTCAATAACTTTGCCTTTATCATGCTGCACAGCTGGAATTCCAAATGAAATTATAGTGAACTCAGTTCAAATATACAAAACCGAGGCAATATGAATCAAGACTACATTGGCCCAGTGATTCCACTTCAAGGAATCAATCACTCTTAACGAAATAATCAAAGATGAGGTCAAAGATTCATATGCAAAGATTTCATTTTGGAGTTATACAGGGAAAAACTGAAATAAAGGTCCAACAATAGCAGAATGGACTCTTTTTTGTTTGTTTGTTTAATTAAGGAGTGGAATATTATGTGTAGCCATTACAAATTAGGCTTTCAAGAAATGTTTACTAAAATAATATCATGAATGTTGGAATATTACTATGTTTATATCAATCTCTATATATAATCCTTATGTTCAATAATGTATATGCATGTATAATGTATATATGCACACAATTACTTTATATACATGAACATATATATATGTACATGAATAGAGAGAGACACATATACAGTAATTGTACCAAAATATTAACAGTGATTATATTTAGGTGATATAATTATGGGTATTTTAATTTTCTTCTCTATAGTTTTATGTCTCTCCAGTTTCTTGCAATAAGTATGTATTGATTTTATAATCAGGAAAAAGACCTAAAATGTTATTTAAAGAAAAACCCTATACATACCCATGAAGTTTAGGAAGCATTTATATTGTAAAATTCAAACAAAAAAATCTGTGGTTACCAAATGAAACCGCTAGGTGCCACTACTGCTTTACAGAAAGGAGACTAGATATATATTTCACTTACTCTTGGGTAAATAATAAAGTCGCCTTAGAAGGCATAACATTTTCAATAATTAAATCTCATATTCCAAAAGATCAATTAGACGAGATGTGAAACTACAGCTCCTGTCAATTCTTATATAGGAATTGACGGGGTTGGGATTGGAAATGGAAAACACATTGTATCAAGGAACAGAATCTGAAATACTCTACTAGTAACAGAATTTTCCATTCTTTAAAAATAATTATTGTGGTAGCATATATTAACATAAAATTTGCCACTTTACTTTTAAGTGTGCACTTCAGGGGCATTAATTACATCCACAATGTTGTGCAACCATCACCATCATCCATTATCAAATAATTTTAATGCTACCTATTTAACATTGTTTCTGGGAAAAACCTTATTCCTTATTCCAATTCTGAATGGTAGGGATGCATGCCTCTATCCTAGCTCTACTATTTTTAACTGTTATGGTTCTTGAGTTTTTTAAGTTCATCTATAAAATAAAGATTGATAGGATCACTACATCAATAGTGTTAGACAACTTATTACCTCTCTGCAGGAATAAGAAGTTCCTAGCTTCCTTGGATGCTGAGATCACATCTAAATAAGACAGGGAATCTCTGCCTGGGTGGTAAAAAGGATACTACACTTGGTATCTCAGGATGTGGGTCTAATTCAGGGTCTGCCACACTTACAAGGAGTGAACTATGACAAGTCATTTCATCCACTGGACCCTCAAATTTCTCATCTTTAAAGTAAGAGAACCCTTTGGTCCCCTCAAGCCAAGAATACTATAGCTCTATAAAGCCTGCACCACAGAAGGTAGCATCCTATTTTTGCATCATATAGTTTTCTGACTCAACATTTCACAGGTATTAAAGTTGACAAATGGTTGTAACACCCATGGGTACTATATCCAATCATTTAGCACTAATGATCTTCTATAATGTACCACATGTGTTAAACTCTGAGGATGTGAAAATGAAGATGATAATGTTTTTTTCTTCAAAGAGTTTGCAGTCAAAATACAGAAACAGGTATAGAAATATAATGTTAAAGGGCAAGGCAATAGGCTGTGCTATACTGGAGCTGTTGCGACCCATGATGAAGTACACACCTGACCTTCAATATGATGTCGGTCAGTAAATTTCATGGAATTCAGAAAAACCCTGAGGAACTTTTTGGGTCATCCTTCTGTAACTATATTGATTTTTTCTCAGGGAGACCTGAGCAAGGTGTTCTCTGAAGTACAAACTTCTGGGTTATATAACCTCCATGAAAATGAGAAGAAAAGCCTGTAACAAGCAGAAAGACAGATCATTGTTTGTACCGACCAGAAAAGATTCTCTTGGCATTTAGCCTAGATAGCCACACTTGATTTCAGTCCCATCATCTTTCTAAATTCCCTTTCCTCCTAGTGATTTTCCTTTCCTCTTGTCTGAAAAATGATATGCTCAGATTTTCCAAATCTTTCTCAACTGGGTCAGCAGCTTTAAATCCCCATTGCTTCTGAGCTCTTACCAATGAGACTCTCAAACCAGGGCATTTTGAGCTGGAGAAAAAAAAATGAAAGAAAAAATGTCAGCCTCTGCCACCCTGGCAGTTTCAAAGGCTACCAAATCCCTATCTGCTTACCAGACTCTCGGTAGTAAGCTCTGGCAAATCCTGGATGGTACAGCAAGGGTAATCCAGAACGGAGATGCTGCAAAATACAGAGATAAGGTATTTAGGTAAATGGCAACAGGAGGAAACAGTTGTGTCAGCTAATGGTGGGAGTTATTTCTCTCTAGCAGGCCCCATCCATTACTTAAATTGCTTAGTGACGTCAGCAGAAAATGAGCATTCTGGTGTTGGGTGGCTCCAGCTCATCTCCTCTACTGACAATCATGAGAGAAATCACAAAAGCTCATTCAGGCTGACCCCTATGGGACAGAAGCAAAAGTCACAGCAGAAAGAACAGAGCTATCTTACTATTTAGCTCTCCTTTTTTTTTCCCTCCTCCCTTCTTTAAAGGAATAGGTACACTGTGTGCATTTGTATTTCTGCATGGAAGTGCATACTTGTGTGTATGTGAATATGACTGTGCTCTCAGAGATGCTGCCCAAACCCATTGCGCTACATATCATTCTGAGGACATGAGGATGAAGCAAAGGCCCCTCCTGTATCTCTCATGTGCTCTTTCTGAAAGTCAGGAGCTCTGGGAGTGATCCCAGAAGCCACTCATGAAGGGAAACTTGAGACAGAAGGGCAGCTCCCTGCAGCACGGTCAATCTAGTAGCCCGCAAGAATGGTAATAAAACCTGCCTCCACAACAAACAGTGGGTAACTGCAAGGGAGCTGGAAGCTGTGTGGTGAGCCCAGAGAAACAGGCATGAGTCAGGAGTGGAAATAATGCATGACATGGTGACAGGGATGTGATCAATAAATGATAGTTCTCTTTCTTTCCTTTTCCCCCTTCTTCATTGGTACAACATAGAGTTTGGACTAGCTAATTTGTAATGCTTTTAACAACATTTCATGAGGTTTTAAACATTAAACCATTGGAACCAATACAATGGGAAATGAACGAAGGATGCTGGCCAAGCAAGGGTTATGGAGAGGAGTATGGGGAGGAAAGGGGGTTCTTAGACTTGTCTCTACATTTTGAGTCAAAACTATTCAAGCAAAAGGGAGTAAATTCTTTGGCTAGGGATGTTCACCTTTGTCCAAGAAACCTAGACAGGAATAACCTTGGAGGAACCAGGGTTGGAGAGAAGAGGGGTCATCTTGGCAGAGGGGAGTAGATCCACTTAGAATGTTGCCTGTCATCTTGATTCACTCTCCTGACCAGTTCTGCACTGCCCCTTTAGGATGAAAACTCTTGGTGGGCTCATACACTTATCTACCCACCTCCCACTGACAAGACCCCAAAGCCAAGTAGGTGTTGAGCATCAGGAAATGGGGATAAGAAATCAAAGATCGATTAGGTCCAATCCTTTACTGAATTAAATTCTAGTCTAAGAGGGCATAAAATAAATTTACAAATATCCAGGATATCTAGGTTGTAAGAGCCATGATGAAACTGCAGTGGGTGCCCCAAGTTCTCAGGGATCATTTGAAAGTAAAAACAGATGGTGCTTAATAGGAACATCTAATCTAATCCAGACCAACTTTAGCAAAAAGTGTGGTCTGTCACTACCACTCTTCCAACTCTAAATGAAACCTCATGGGCACCCATTAAATAGTCTACCCATTCTTTTCAGGGTGCAGTGGGTACATTGTTTCTTTACTCCACCCCAGCCAATGATGATTTATCCAGGGGAGAACCTCTAACCCTGAGAGTCAATTCAATCTCTGAGGATGGCAGCATCATGACGTGTTCTGTGGAGCAGACAATATTATTTGTCATTAAGAGAGGAAACTGGAGCAGAAGTACAGAGGCTTGGTGTGCACAGATGGTGGCGGAGGGCTACAGACCAATTCTGAGACCCAGATTGCATCCTCTTCCTAGATTCCTCAAGATGACAAATCTGTTTCCTTTTAACAATCTTCTCATTTTTAAAAGCCAGGTCTAGGTGGTTTTCGTTACTTATAACCAAATGGATCGACTGAAACACACAGGTGCCCACGCGCAGCTGTGGCCCTCATCCTGCTCAACTTACACTGTGATTTTCCCTGATAATACAACTAGCATGTCTTATGTGCCATTTATAAGGGGTCTAGTGCACAGGTTTTTAAGTATTTAGGAGAAAATCCATACTCTGATGCTTCTTCCCCAAATAAGAAAAGTGTGTAAAGTATTGTCAACATATTTTTATCTTAACAATGCTTATAAAAGTCCCATAAAATAGAGTAAATATCACTATTCCCACTTTAAAGATGAAAACACTGTGTTTTCAGAGAAATGAAATGTCTTATTTAGATTATATAACTAGCAAATGGCAGATCCAGGTCAGGAATCCAGGTCTCATTACTTCAGGTTTAGTGTTGTGTGTTGATTTTTTTTTTTTTAACTAAATAGGCTTCCTCTCCAAGGTAGAATTTCAGGCAGGTACTGACAGACAGGTAAGATAAAATTTTCTAGTCCCTCTGCAGTCATTTCAAGTATGAGACTAGGCCTTTTCTACTTTGGGAACTTTGCCTCTGGTAAAACAATTCTGGTAAACTCTACCAATTAAACATGCTTCCATTTCCCCTGGAAGTAGCAAACTGAAAAAAAAAACAGGGTTTACGCTGCTATACCCCAACTTCAACTCCCTCTTTTCTGGAAGAATGGAAGCCAATTTGTACTCACTGAGAAGCCTGTGTTCTGATCCTATCTCTACTGCCTTCTTACCTTGAGCAATTCCATGAATCTATCTGAATTTGTTTCCTATTTAGTAAAATGAGAACAAAACTTGTTATAATACTTCTTTCTTAGCACTGCTGAGGAGATTAAATGAAATAATAGATGTGAAAATACTTTATTTTTTTAAACTACAAATTGATACACCTCAATAAAGATCTATTATTTATCTTCAGTTACAAATTTTGTATAACATGCTATAATTTTGTAATTGCCTCAACTTATGATTTGTACTAAGATCAGGGCTGGTCAGACAGGCTGTTTCACAAGAAATATCTCCTGGCTTGTTCTGCCAAGGGCTGCAACATCATCATTGCAGCTTCATTTCTTTTAATCATGGCACTTCTCAAATTTCAAAACTCCTAAAATACAAATATCTCTGAAAAGAGGCCAAACTATATACCCCACCAAGTAATACTTTGAGGAGATTAAATTTAATAGTAATAGTTCTAAGATAGGAGGGGCTGAGGACATCAGGAAAACCCAAAAGCTCAGAGAAGATAAACTTTTCTCAACCACTTCAGAATAGCCTCTTAAACTGAACCCACCCAGAGTCCGTACCTGTTTTTGGCAGTGATGTAGGACAAGATATTTTGATTGAAGAACTTCAGGATCAGGGGAATGCAGTTGGCAAACACCAAATGTTGTGATACATATTCAAACTGAAAAAAAAAAAAAGAGCTGAATGTTACTTAGGGAAGAGAGAAGATATATGTGAAAAAAGAAAGGCAAGTATGAGTCTGTGGTGTTTCCTAAGCATATCTACTGTCCATTTGTGTTTCCTACCTGGGCAGTGGGGAGAATCATCTTTAGCCAGCTTATCCTACAGGGAAGGGGAATATCTGCAGTGTGTGTATGTTGCAAGTTCCTAAACAAAGGGATAAAATATAAACAGAAAGCATTGCTATAACAGTTGTTCTTAAGCTCAAACAGGAAAGGAAGGCTCTCTGAGGGAGTTGTCTTCCATACTGAATCTCTGGTTTATAATGCTTCAATGTGGTTGATAAGCAGGGACACATGCAGCTGACTCCTAGCAACAGCTGGCATCACTCACGCAGGGTGGGACAGTGCACAGTAACCAAATGAACCACTGGAATGTGGGCTCCAACTCGAGTCCATCTCATTCTCCACATTATTTCCAGAAACTAGAATATCAGTAACTGCTTGGTGAATAAATGAATGAAGAGCCCTTCAGCCAACAGAGACTGCATTGAAAATAAGTCCAAGATGTCTTTGATAGGGTAAATACCAGAACATGGGGGCTCCACTTTACTCTCTTGAATCCAGATGGGCTTGTGCTCAGGAAAACTTAATAGGGCAGGTAGCAGTGTCATGGGGTTGTCACCTTGGATTTTACCCATGATACTCAACCAAAATAACAGACACAGTTGTCTCTAGACATAGAAGCCAGAGTGGTGGGACAGTATAGAAATTGGGTGGAATAAGCAGAGAATTGTGGTGATCATCAAGTAGTAGCTATAGCAGCAAACCACTGGGTGTATAGTTGAAGTGGGGAGTCAACTTTTGTCACAACTACTTCCCTCTTCTACTCAATATTTTCTTCCTGGAAGGTGACTCAAGTTATTTTCCAAAACCCCAGCTGAAGTATCCAATATATATAAATCCACTATCAAGTGCTTCAAAACTTTCTTCACTTTCAGACATGCCTGTGGCCTTCTTAGGATTTGTCAACATTGATACACACTCGCGAAGCCTATCAATCTACCCACCTGTCTGACTATCCATAAACTATCCACAGGAAGAAGCAGACAGAAACACACATCCACAGTTCTCTGTTCTTTCCCAGCCCTGCTGCTGCTTAGCAAACACTGGCAGAAGTATGAGCACTCAAGACATCCTAATGCTCTTAAAGATGTCTTTGAATATACTAAAGTTGAAAAATACCCTGGTTGTATAATCAAACCTGCCACAGACACTGACCCTGCAAGGGCCTCCCAGCACTCTAAAGATATCCTCTTCCACCAGTAAGGTTGATTTTGACTTCTTAGGAGAAAAACAGGGCAGAACCTCTGTGTGGGAATGAGAAGCCTCCCTCTCCTTACCTTGCTTTCACCACAGACAGGAAGAGTCCATTCAACTACCTCCATCTTTTCCCTATATCTTGGCAATGGACACAGGACCAAGTCCAAACTCTTTAGCATGGCAAACAATGCCTTCATGGGAAAGCAGTTACCTTAATCTTTTCTTAGCCTCAGTTTTCTCATCTATAAAATAGGGATAAAACAAGACCTATCTCATAGGGTTGTGAGAATTAAATGAGATTCCCTACAAGTTTAATGGGGTACTTGGCACATGAGAGGTACTCAATTATTTGTGAGCTATCATATGTTTTATGATCTGTTCTCTGCTGTCCCCTTCAACTTCCTGTATCACTGAGCCATCCCCACCCCAGGCAAAACTCCAACAACATTTAATTTAACTGTAATTGTTTCTCAAAGTACTATGCTCATTCCCCTCTTGACTTTTACATGCTAATATTTTTTTTCTGCTTAAAGTGTCTCCCTTCCATGCCAATCCCCATATGACTGACTAATATTTTTCTTTAGGACCCAAGTTAGGTGTCACCTCTTCTCCATCCCAGTTTTGAATTAGATGTTTCCATAGCATCCAATGCTTACCTGTCTCAGAGATCCTATCCCTCTGTAATTGGCTATTCACACAACTGTATCCTTTACAAAACTTGAAGGCCCTTAAGAGCCAGAACTGTGTCTTATTCAGATTTTTTTTCTTGTTATTCATATTTATATCTCAAATATATAGAAAAATGCTTCACACACACAGAGCTCAAAATGCTTCCCTTACCCCCTCCCCCACCCCCCTTTTTTTATCTGTGAAATGTTTAAATCCTATCTTCCATTGCTTCAAAGCTGGTTAGACATATTCTCAAGTAGCTAGAGATGCCTACTGCTCCCCCTTATCCACAGCCCTGGGAAAATGTAAAAAGGACACAGACATCTGCACCTTACTAGGACAGTTTCCCACATCTTACTCCGTACCTCCACCTCAAGCTCTTTCAACAGTAGCTGGATTCCCTAAGAAAGGACAAAGAAAAGACTGAAAGATGTTTAGCTTGATTACAAGGACCCCTGCATTCTTTGGTGACAGGCCCTGGAGGACACCTGCGACCTGTGAAGAAGCACTTCTGGCTGCTTACCTGGTAGATATGGTTCAGTTTGAAGTGTTTGAGAAGCAGCAGGAGCAGGGCAGAAATACTCTTCACGATGATCTCTTTGTGCCTGTTCACATCAATGCCCAGCTTCATGCTCTGGAGAACAGTGATGCTATAATGGGGAGAGAAGAGTGAGGCCAGAGGGGGGCCTCAGGGCACCTACAAGAGCCCAGGTTTTTGTGTCAGACCCAATATACACAAGAGAGTCAGGAACTTGGGAAACCGAAACTTCTGTGGTAGGGAAACCTCTAGAGTTTTCACTTATGAACCAGTCTGGAGAAAGACTCCTCTTCTATTTTTGTTTCTCTCTCCTTTGGCAAGCTTATCCCTTGGTATTATCCACTTACATATGTGAGCAGCCAGTCACTGGCTCTGATGTCACCTCTAGACCATTAGTTCCAAGTTAAACAGAGGGCATCAGAGAGCCCTGCAGTAGAAAGGGGCTATGGATGGGGAAGGGGATCTCTTTGGGGAAAACCCTTGTAAGTGTTAACAAGATAGAATGGGGACTTGGAAGACCCTGAAGACAAGGGAGCTAGCAATCAGCAGCTGCCCCAGTTGAAGCACTCACGGCATCTCCTCAGGTAGGACATCTGCCAGGATATTGATAGAGTCTGTCTTAGCCTTAGAAGTAGGAGCTGCAGCCAGTAGAATCTTAAGCAGAGCAATCTGGAAAGTAGCAAATGAGAAAATTCATCCCTGTCCATCCCATTCGGCAAGGAGGTTATTCTTCCACATCTCAACAGTACTATGAAGAGCATTTTTAAGCCTTTTTCTAAGTCCTCCCCTTAATGACCAGAAAGACAAATAGGTGCCCAGGCCTGAGAGGCCTGCCTGTGAGGCTGAAGAGGAGCTGGAAGTAAGCCCACAGGTTGTTCTGCTTCAAAACTGCTTCTTCCAAGGGGGAGGATAGAAGGAGCAGGGTGGTGGTGGTGGTGGGGCAACATGTAGAAATAAGATGGGAGGTATAAGTAAGCTCTCCACAGTCAACTTCTCTCACTTTTTTACTTGTTCTAATCCTGTCTATCAGCATCCTCACCACTCCAACATGTGACTAAGACATGACAGAACATGGCAAGTCAGAGAGGGCCTAAGGAACTTACAACTTAACTAGGAAATGGGTCTCTAATGCATCTATTTGGATCCAACCTTATTCTCTACATATCCCAAAGAAAGACTTGGGAGAACAGCCCTTTGGAGGAGCCCCAAGGAAAGCTCAGAAAAACGCGAATATATCAGCCTTGCCAAAGAGATGAAGGCTCTAAGGAGATGAGTTCAAATGACAGAGAGCTCAGCTTGAAATGACTCTCAGCTGTCTGTTCCTCACAGCAGAGGAGGGCAGCTCTGGCCCAGCCATCTCCTTACCATGTACTGGGGGAGGCTATACAGCATGCCCTGGTAGAGGATTTCACATGGTGTCTCTGGTACCACCTCTTCCCCCTATGGCAAGAAATACACTGTTTGCCCAGGCCATTTTCCAGTTGACCAAAGGCTACAATGTTTTGTTTTTTTTCCCCTGCACTCCTTCTTGATATGAAGACTGAACCACCTAAGCTTCCATTAAAGGCCAATTTTCCAACAGGATCAAAGGGGTTGATCTGTATAGCTAGCTCTTCCAGTCCTGACAATGTATGATTCTGGTTTTCCCATTATCTGGAATCAATTCAGCATTCTTTCCATGTCACATGCTGCATGAGGAGTCAGAACGCCTGCCCTTGAGTTGGCTCAACACACTGCTTTGTTGGACACACACACAGAATGACCACCCTAGATACATATTGGCTCAATTCAGGCTGTAGGTAAGCCTGTGACACTGGAACAGAAAACCCACAGAAGCACTTCCCATGGTGTCAAGCTGAGGCTGTCCAAGAATTCTGGAATGCTCTGTAAGCCATGAAAGAGAGATAGGCGGTTTAAAAGAGAAGGTTAATAAGGGAATTGGGTAGTCTATGACCTGGGAAAGCAGGAAGGAGTATTTGCAGGTAAGGCTTTAGGTGGAAACTATTTTCTCCCCTATTAGTCCCTACAATAGCCCTTCCTCCTTTCTGACAGCTCCCTCATTGTCCTCAAAGACTACTTTTGTCCTTTTGATGACCCTAATTTAGCCTTTTATCAGAGTGGGGAAGCAAGGGCCTCGAGTGTTCAGGAGGCTGCTAGGTCACTGTTATCTTTGGCTAATGCAGTTGCTCCTCTCCCAAGGCTCTTCCATTACAGGCAAGAGTCACTGTCATGAGATTCTGAGAGAGGGAGGAATAAATAGGCCCCTTCTGTCCCATACAACTCAGCTGCTGCTAAATGGACACAAGTCACAAATGGGCATCTGGCAGAGCCTAGTAATCTTGCCATTTCACACTTTTCTTCCCTCTCCTCAACCCTTTGACAATGTTGCTGATGTGTCTCATACTTCATGACAAAAACTTTTTCTTCTGCTTCTACTGGTCCTTTTCTTAGAATGATGATGTTTCCCTTCATCTCAGCATATTCCAAAATACTATCCATTCTTCAAGACACAGTTCAAGTCCTATTGCCTTCCTGAATGTCTAGCCACCTGATTCATAAAAAAAAAAAAAAAAAAAAAAAAAAAAAAAAAGGAAAAATACAGAAGCAATCAGACAGGCACATCTTCTCAACACTAAATCTACCAAAGATTCTCTGCCCACCTTCTTTTTTGTTTTTTGTTTTTGTTCCTCTGCCCTCCTTCTTGATATGAAAGCTGAACTGCCTAAGCTTCCATTAAAGGCCAATTTTCCACTTGTGCTCAGTATCCCATACTCTTTTGCTTGGTCAAGTGCATCAAACCTGTAACGATCTCCTCTCCTGGATCATCTTTTTTAGGACATAAATATAACCTAATATCTCCTAATTTAAAAATCTTTCTCTTGACTTCACATTCTCCTTCAGCCACCATCCCATTTCAATGCTCCTCTTCGCAAAAACTTCTATGTTTGTCAATATTGACTCTTTCTACCTCCTTTTTTCTCAACACATTCCAGCCAGGCTTCTGACCCCACCACTTCCCTTCAGGTTGCCCTTATTAAGGTCACCAGTTATATCTTCATGTAGCCAAATCCAGAGGCATTTGTCCTCATCATGCTCCACCTATCAGCAGCATTTGACACAGGTTATCATGCCCTGCTTGAAATGCTTTCTTTTCTTAGCTCTTATTGTATCACAGTTTCCTGGGTTTCCTCCTACCTCACTGCTTTCTCTTACTGGTTTTTTTCTGGCTTTTTTCCTGACTCATCCCACCCTCAACTTATTGATTTGTCCTGGGTTCTATCCTCTCCTCTATCTTTACTCTCTTTCTGGGTGATCTCAGCCAGTTCCGTGGCTTTTAACACTTCATGTACATTGATGACTCCCAACTTTCTTTCTCTATCTCAGGTCTCTACCTAGAACTCTAAACCATACATCTTTTTTTTTTAATTTAATTTATTTTGTATTATCAAACCAAAACAGCATACAAACATGAACATTCTTAACATACAAGCATTCCATGTATGGTAAACAATCAATGGCTCACAATATCATCACATAGTAGTATATTCACCACCATGATCATTTTTTAGAACATTTGCATCACTCCAGAAAAAGAAATAAAAAGAAAAAAGAAAACTCACATACCATACCCCTTAGCCCTCCCTCTCATTGACTACGAGTATTTCCATCTACTCAATAGATTTTAACCTTTGTTCCCCCTAATTTTTTTATACGCCTTACCACTCCCTTTCATTGTTCACTAATAGTTCAATCTACTCAATTTATTTTAACATTTGTTCCCTCTATTACTTATTTTTAATCCATATTTTTTACTCATCTGTCAATATCATAGATAAAAGGAGCATCAGACACAAGGTTTTCACAATCACATAGTCACATTGCAAAAGCTGTATCATTATACTTTTATCTTCAAGAAACATGGCTATTGGAAAACAGCTCTACAGTTTCAGGCAGTTCCCTCTAGTCTCTCTAATATACCTTAAACTGAAAAGGGGATATCTATAAAATGTGTAAGAATAACCTCCAGGTATATCCATATATCTTACTATTGGCATCTCCACATGGATGTCTAATGGGCACCTAAAGCTTAGCATGACCAAAGAGAACTCTTCACATTCTCCACCTTGGTAAATGGTATTTATTCTTGATCTCTCTTTGCCACTCTATCCACATCCAAACTGCAAGTCTTGTCAGCTTTACCTCCAAAATATATCTCAAATTCCTCCATTTTTCTCTATTTCCACAATTTTCACCCCAGCCCCAGTCACCATCATCTTCCCCCAGCACTTTTTAAATAGCTTCCTAACTCATCTCTCCATTTCTGCTATTTCTTGGTCCAATCCTTACACAGAAGCCAGCGGTTTTTAAAAACATAAAACAGATCATGAAACAAAACAAAACAAAAACAGATTATGTTACTGCCCTGCTCAAAATCCTTCAAAGGCTTCCCCGTATACTGTGAATCAACTTCTCAAGCTACCTGTCTTTGCTTACTAGGTCCTACAGCCCCAGGCAACCTCTCAAACTTCATCTGCTGATACAACTCAATCCCTTACCCCTAGCTCTGGCCACACTTGCCTTCCTTCACCACCTTCAGCACTCTGAATTTGCTCTTGCCTTTTTTTGGGGGGTGGGGTGGGGTGGCATGGATGGTCTGGGAATCCAATCCGGGTCTCCCGCATGGAAGGCAAGCATTCTACCATAGAACCACCTGTGTACCCACTCTTGCCTTTTTAAGGCTGTTCCTTCTGCTTGGAATGCTCTTTGTTCTGATGTTCCTATGGCTGGCTCCTTCCTGTACCTTGAATCTTAGCTTAAATGTCACCTTCTGAGAGGTTTATCCTAACAAACCAGTCCAAAGTAATCTATTAATGCCTCTATTATACCATCCTATCTAAATATTCTCATTATATTTACCATTCTCTGACAGTCTTCTTGTCTATTTAATTATTTATTTAGTATATGTCTTCCCCAACTTTAATGAATCATAACAGTAGGGACCCTATCTTGCCTGGCACACAGTAAGAGCCTAATAATTGAATACATGCACACATGCTCTGTGGAAGCACTGAAGATGGACTGCCTTCTGCCTTCCTCCTGTGTAGGACCCCCTTGGCTCACCAAAGACATAGGGCACTTCTCCAGCTCTTCCTCATTCTTGATTTGGACATCCGCAATGGAGATATACTTGTGCTGGGGAAGATAAGAGGACATCAATATACAGCTGAGGGCTTCAAGGGATTTGCCTCCATCACATGTATATAAGACTCTTGGTTAACTTCTCCCAATTACAAGGAAATGTACTGCTTATAGGTCTGTCATTCCAAATAGACCATGAATTCTGTGAAGGCAGGAGTCTTACTCTCCTCTGTATCATTAGCACTAAGAAAAGTGCTTTATACACAGTAAGTATTTACGTTTATTCCATGTTACCATATTTGTTGAAGAGCAGCAAATACCTAAGCATTTACTTTCAGCCACAGTGCACAGGGAAAGCAAGAACAAGCCCTTACCCCTAGGCTACTGCATGGTGAGTTTTGCTATATGTGTGCACAGTGTGCTTATGTAGATATGGAGTGATGATAATTGAGGGAAGAGGAGGTTCAAGGTCTGTGCAAGAGAGTGCTACACTTATTCTTTGTGCTCACACATACACTGGATATAGAGCAGACCCCTTGTCAATTCTGGGCCTTTCGAGGTCCCTGGTCCTGTGGGAAGATAGAAGTGAGATGAAAGGAAGTGAGGAATAGGAAGTGAGAGAGAAGCGTAGAAGGAAAGAAAAGGAACAAGAGAAAGAAAAAAAACTTTAAGTCTAGCTGAATGTAGGAAAATGGGTAAGTAGGGAGAGACTGATTTTTTCTCTTTAACCAAAGGCTTGCAGGGTTCATGCAAAGAAGTTTCAAAAGTTCTACTTCTGGTAGAAGAGTCCCCCGAGTACCCAGGACCCTGATGATCCAACTTGCCTTGATGGCTCCTTATTTCTGAAAGCTGAGAACCCACCCTGGTCACCTGCTTTAGGGTCTTCACACTCTCATGGATAGGCCTGGGTAATCCAACCAAGGTGTCTGTGTCCCTGTGAAAGGCCAAATGAGGGAGGGCGACACAGCATTCATAAGTTTCAAAAGTACAGAGAACTACCAATATCCTCCCCTTCCTCCTGGAGTCACACAGACTGTACCACTTTCAGTATTTACCCTCTGGTACCCTGGGACCTTCCTCTGCAAGCTTCTGGGTCCTCCATCATTGCTTCAGGGCACAAAAGGAACAACAGTACCCAGAAGTGTCCCTGAAAACTAGGACATCTTGATGGCCTCTTGGGGCCTTACCTGTTCTCAGAGTGCTAGAATCCTATTAAAAAACATATGTAGCCTAATATATATATATTTTTGTATGCTGTATGGTGGGGGTCACATTCCATTATTACAGCACCATTTGTTGAAAAGATTGGGGGGAGGAGGGAAAGTGCATGGACTGGGAATCAAACCCAGGTCTCCCGCATGGCAGGTGAGAATTCTACCACTGAACTACCCTTGCAGCCCCTAATGATACTTTTGACAGGGAAACCCTAGTAACTAAGATGATTCTTAGGTTTGGTAGTGGCCAGCAGGAAAGATTCACAAGGGTGGGAAAATGGGGAAGTTTGCATCTGTTTTGACCATGTATCTTTTTTACAGAATTTTAGCCCATTAGAGTAGGAAGGGCCCCTAGGAAAAGATAAATGACTTGCAGTTCAAGGACCTATCTGGCCAAGAACACAAAGACTCTTATTTCTATGGAAAGAACCAAATTAGGTCACTGGGAGTTGCCCATGGCCTGGAGACTACAGGTTGCATAATGACTACCTGGTAAAATTCCTCATTCCAAACTACCTGCTCTTCTGGCCCCCTAGGAACTACTTTGTAGCTGGTTATGATAATCTAGTCACTTACTGCCCCAGAGTGAATCCGATGAACTTGTTCCTGCTCATCTCCAGGAAGTGTTCAATATCCTTCTGTCTGAGAGGACAGTGGAGAGGCCAATCCCAAAGAGAAGAAAAGCAAACATTGAGAGAGAAAACCTTTCTGGGCTCCTACCTCTCTTATCAGAGGATTAGAGCAGAGGTGGAAGACAGCAGGCAACAGAAGGAATTTCAGACCCAGGAGTTCTGATTTCCAGCTCAGCTCACTGGAACACACAGACCAAGACACCCTGGTACTCTCAAACCTACCTGACTTTTGGGGCCCAGGGTAAGCCCTTGGGAAAGGCAACCCGCTCAGCAGAAAGGGGTGCTTGGGAGGGTGGAGGTAGCATCAGAGGGTCCTGCTCTAACAGGTCTAACTCTCCATCCAAGTTTCGTTCTCCATCGCCAGATGACTCGTCTTCCTCCTCTGTGGCTGGTTCCTCAGTCTTGAAGAGATCTCTTTCATTGTAGATATCCAGGCTATCCTGCTTAGTGAGGAGTTGCTGGGGAAGGGGTAAAAGGGGATATGCAGCGATCTCACGCTAGGCATCCCAGCCTGAGGCTGTGCCCTACTATAGGCTTACAGACTTCAGGAACATGGAGCAAGAACCCAGTTCTTCTGAGAATATCTCATTCCCCACCTCAACACTATTTCCCCTACCAGGCTCAGGAAAAGCAGCTCCCAGGCAACCATGCCAATGGCCAGGGAACAGAACATAGATAACCCCAAAGTCATAGTTTATAGCTTTTAGAAGGCATGAATGCTTTTTTTTTTTAAACCAGTACTTTCCTTCCTAATTATGCTCTGCTTAGGTGAACATTCAATTAGTTTGCTTTCTATGAGACTACATGAGAATACACCAGCTGGCTGACTGAGGAAGAGGACAGAAGCTTGCTGCTAGGCAGAGGGAAGCAAGTTTGGAATTTTAAATCTTGTCACAGAAAGAAAAAAAGGTTGGACAGAAATAGGCCAAAAAGCTAACAGTGACTGCCTCTGGTTGTTAAGATTGTGGGTGATTTTTTTCCCTTCTTCACATTTTTATATTTGTTCCAAAATTTCTACAATGAGTAAGCATTCCTTTATAAAACAAAAAATAAAGGTTAAAAAAAAATCACATTGCAGATCATGTAGGCTGGATTACTCAGAGTCACTGGCTGGTCCTGTCAGGTAGGTGAAGCATTTGGGTTTATGGAGCACAGTCAGGTCAGTGTAATTTGTCATTCTGACCTTTCCATGGCTGCAAACTATATCTAGAACCCTAACCAGTCATTTCACAAATGTTAGTCTTTGGTTCTGGGGCTAGACAAGAGCATGGCTGGCTCAGAGTAAATCTTCTTGTTGCTGAGAAAATAAGTACTTTACTCCAGGCACATGGGTTTGCTGGGAACCCTGGTTTAGGTGTTCTGGGCCCATAATCCCAGGATTATACCCTAGCTGTTGTTCAAGATGCTAGGGAACTCCAGCTACGAGGGCCTAGGCAATGACCCTGCAGCAAAGATCTATGATGTGATATCACATCCCAGCCTAGGAGCCTGTCAGGGCTGGGGGACAGAGGCCAAAGTATAGACTCCAAGGCCACAGGTTGGTCCTGTGAGCCTGATTATTTACTGCCCCTTTCCCCCCACACCCAGAGGAGTTTAGGATTTGGTTTTTGCCCAGCCAATATCACAACACCTCTGTCTGCTTTAGTTCATTACCCTTCGAGAACCTCGGCGGCCTCGTAGCTTGGAGGGCGGCGGAGCCAGCTGAGACTCTCCCAGGTCGAGAGTGTAAGACGGCGGAGAAGCAGCGCGCATGCTCTTCACCACCTGGATGCTGTCCTCAGCCAGCGGAGGCAGGCCCAATTCTGCTCGCTTCTGTACTTTCAGAGACTGCAGATGCTCAAACCCACCAAGGGTAAACTAACGGTCGACAGGAAAGGGACAGAAGAGAAAGGAAGAGATGGAAGTCAGAGAGAAAAAGGTCAGGGAGATACGGATGGGGAAAAAGAGCCATCACCTCTAGTCCACTCAGGCCCCCTCATTAATAAAGAAGTGGTAAAACAGGAGCAGAACATATGGTTACCATCCACAGTTTGAGGCGCTCAGGGGTCAGGGTAAAAGGACTATTTACTGACTCAGGGCTGGAAACATCACCAGGAATTAAAAGAGGGACCTCTAGGACTTTCATTGAAAAAAAAAAAACAGGTAACTGTATCTCTCCTTTTAAGGAGCATTCCCAGATGCTATAGACCACTACAGGGTCATTCAATTTCCACTGCAGTTAAGAGGCAGTACCCCCTATGAGATACAGCCTGGAAGGTGTTGTTCAGCCAGCCCTGGGTCAGTAAATAGTCCTTTATCATGGGGAGTGGGAGCTGGAGATAAAGGATCAGTCTGAATGATTAGTAACAAAACTGCAACCATATACTTAAAGGGGCTTCAGTTTTTTAAAGCAAATCCTATATTTATCTGGATGGCGAATAGGCACTGACTCCCATATTTTACAGCTAGACAAACTGACACGAGAGTTGCTGGAGGTTCCTCAGTTCTCCCAACTCCCAGCCAGTCTTCTTTCCACAAAATGTCAGCTCCTTCAGGGGAAGGTACCATGATACCTCAACTCATAGAGTGGCATCTCCATCAGTCAAACAGAAACAGCTCTGACACCCAACACCTGATTTTTCTAGGACAGCCTTGTTGTCCCTTCACTGGCCAAAAGCTGCCCTGTTCTGCTGCCTAGCCCCCAGCCTCCTGGAATCAGATGAGAAGAAACTGAGGTGGCAGAGGGCAGACCTGCTCTGAAGAGATGGAAGGGAGGAGCAGCCACTCACCATGATCACCTTCCACAGGAGAAGTAGCACCTTCTTTATGGGGAAGTGGGGGGCCAGGCCACTGCAGAATTTGGTAACCATGGAGAAGAGTAGAAGAGCAAATGGCTCCTCATTACGCATGGAGAAGCCTTGGGGGTGTGGAAAAAAGCAAGTGAAAAAGTGAGGATGAGGAAGCCCAAACCACCCGGGCCCCCTGCACACTGAGGAAAGCACTCACTTCCTCCAAAAAATTCTGGAGTACTGGGCCATGAGAAGGCCTAAAAAGCCCCCAAAAGAAGCCCTCAGGGGCAGAAAGGAAGGCCAGAGAGGTAAAATGGCTTAGCCCCAAAGCTCAGGGTGATGCTTTGGGGACGGATGCAAACCTAGAAGTAACAGTAATGAAGACGTTGCTTCTGAGCTGAAGGACTGTGGCTCACACTCACTTTCCCACAACAATGATGCATTTTAAAAATTCCACAGGCCTTCACATTCCATCCCTGTCTGATAAAACACCAACTTACATTTGAACAAAGTTCCATTTTCAAGGTGATTCAACTCATTTTTTCATGTGAGATTCATGTTGGAATGGAAGAAGGATGACTATTCCCATTTAAAACCAAGGAAACTAAGGCACAAAGAAGTTATATGACTGGTCCTAGTTCACAGAAACAGAAGGCAATCAAGCTTGGCCCTTGTGCATGTCACACAGCATCCCTGTCCTAAAAAAAAGGATAATTCTAAAAAAAAAAAAAAAAGTCTGTCTGCCTTTCTTAGACAGACCCGACACTTATCAGCTCACTAGGCCCCCATCCCCATTCCTCCCCAAGTGCCACTTCTTACTTAATTCAGTGCGGAAGGTCTCCCGGGCTGTCCTCCACCCACAAGGATCCGTCTCTCGCTCCAGGCGGATATTTTCCACCAGGAGATACATAACACTCAGCAGCACCCTGGGGTTACAGAAGGGTCACAAGAGGTTCCCAAGGCAAGCTCCCAGCCTGTAGTCAGGGGTAGGGGAGAGGGACTTTCTCATTTACCTCAGGGATGGTCTCTATGGGAACTCAACCCAGTTAGATCTGCTAGAGGGCAGCTTGCTGGTGGTATGGGTGAATCTGGAATTTGGGGACAGGATAACCCACTGCTAATCATCCCTCTTCAATCCCAAACCAGCCCCACTCACCGGAGTTCTGTGCTATCAGCAATGGAGATGGCTGGTTTCCGAAGGGCACTGCTACAGGCTTGACTGTTGCTGCCATGGGAGGAAGGAGAGAGTGGAAACCATAAGGCCCCTTCCCTCCCAGTGCTCCCACTTATCATGCACACACATATGACTACCTGCCATTCTCTGGCTATGCAACTACTAAAGAAACTGGTATAAAATAAAGGAGGCCATAGAATTCCTTCCACCATCTCAATAAATTCTTATCTGTGGTGAAGACAGGCAAAGAATGGGGCCTCTGTTATGCACTACTCTTGTAATCCCCACCATGCCTAGTGTTGTACTGAACACAAAAGACATACCAACAACACCTGATGACTAATAAACAAATTTCATCATATCTCAAACCCCTGGATGACAAGCATCAGAGACAAAATAAGGGGATCACTTTAGTTGTAGCAGAGATAAGGCTACTGCTAGAGCTATAATCTATGAGGAAAAGAAGAGGGCACAACTACAGGACCTGGTCCTGATCCACTTGGGTCATGCTCTCAGGTTTCCTTTAGGGATTCCACAGTTAGTCTGAGCTGAGAAGGTGCGTGGGTAAGAAGGTACCCCTAAAGCCCCAAATTGAAGCTATAAATGGAGTAGAAGCTGCTGATGAGCACAAACTTAGAGAGGGAGTAGAGTATCAGGGACCATGGCTAATGGGAGGGGAAATGTCAGTGAGCTTTGGACTGAAGCATGAGTAGATCCAGTTCCCCACAGGGGTCTCTATAGTGAGGGAATCAGTATAGGAGTTGAGATCCTCTCAAGGAAGGGGGTTGTAGGCCAGCCCTCCCCTAAGGCTTCTCACTCGATTTCCATGTGAAGTAGCTCCAGGAAAGCTGAGAAGGTCCCCATCTGATAGAGCAGGAAGCAGTTGTACCTGGACCAGTGTAGCACATCGACCTCTGAATCACATTCTCCAAAAGTACCTAAAGAACCAGACAGGACCACAAGGGTTGAGGAGGGTAGCCCAGTTCTTTCCACCCTACCTATGATCTTAGACTATCTTCTAATACCCTGTCCAACAATTAGGCTGCCAATGAGAAACAATGCAGAGGATCCATGTGAGAGCATGAGGTGACAGGTCTCCTCAACAGATCACATCCCTCTGCCCCCTCTCAGTGTCTGGTCCAGGCCATAGCTGATGAAAGAAGACCCCATGCTTAGTTGGTGGTACATCATCAGTTCTGGCCACAATGATCAAGTTGCTAGTCACCATAAATAATCACAGCCCAGGTTGGGGGAAAAAGAATCCTGTAAGAAAACCTGACATGGCTGGTAAGATAAAAGCAGATCCCAAGGGAACCAGAACAGTACCCATCACCATCCCTTCTCTTTCTCATAAGCAACAGATTACTCCTAAAACATAACAAGATTTGTCCTTGAGAGGCAGGGGACCCAGTTTTCCCAGCAGGATCTGAAACTTCATTCTCCACCTCTATCCTCTCAAGATGGCAAGGTTGGCCACTCACCCTGGGCCAGATAGAGAACAGCCCGGGCCACCTTCAGGCGCTGTTCCCTACTGACCACCTCTAGCCGGTCCAG
Source organism: Myrmecophaga tridactyla (assembly GCA_004026745.1). Taxonomy (NCBI): domain Eukaryota; kingdom Metazoa; phylum Chordata; class Mammalia; order Pilosa; family Myrmecophagidae; genus Myrmecophaga; species Myrmecophaga tridactyla. The sequence goes on from PVIY010035826.1 coordinate 22,290, forward strand.
GAGTCCCATTATATAGGCCTTTTGGGCATCTTCTTCCAACTCCAACCACTCCTTGTCCTGCACTGGTACATAAAGTCATATCCATTCAATGTAAGCTACTATTACCCCACCACCTCTGATCTCAGCTCCTAACAAATTCTTCCCTTCAAAAACTCTCCTTATCTAGTAGAGAAAGAAAAAGGGATGGGAGAAAGAAAGTACCCAAAATGTTCTGGCCTGAACCCACTTTTCTAGCCTCATCTTCTTCAACATCCCCTCCATCCTCCATGCATAGCCTATACTGTCCTGTCTCTGTCTATCTTCAAGTAGTTCCCTCATCTCTGTACATATCTAAATCCTATTCATCCTTACAAAACTAATACAAAACTATCGCTTTCCTGCTAATGCGTCAGTCAGAAGTTCTGTCTCCCAAGAATTTTAACTTCTTTTATGGCATTTACCATTTTCTTCTCGACTTCAGCTAGTTTTGTAATGTATACACCTCCCTTCTCCTACCAGACTATAAGCTCTTTGAAGATGCTGCAACTTCACATTCACCCCTGCCACCTACATCTCAGGCACAGAACAGGTACTTGCCATGCATTTGTTGAACTGAAAACTGAATTGCCACTGACCAAGTATAGAAACATAGGTCAGGGAGAGTACAGAGTAGGCACATGAGATTACTATAGAATGCTGATGGGAGTGGGGAAGAGTAGCGGCAGGGGTTGAACATTAAGGCCTAAGCATAAGGCCTACTAGCAGCACCTGCCCAGCCCTACCTCACCATCCCTTTGCTCTCCTGGTTCTTTATACTAGGTAAGGGGACCCAGCTCAGGTTTCTCTTGCTTCTACCCTATTGCCTCTCCCCTTGAGATATATATCGGGAAACCTGCATCCCATATGCAAGAAAGAAAGGGCATATGGATATGGAGGGAATGAAGAAGAAGTATATTTTGTTACAGCCTTTTACTAGATCAGATTGGGATATTGGTGAGGTAAAAAGCAGGACCCTATGAATAAGGGTCTGGGATCACCTTGAATCTTGAAATCTTCTTCAAAGCACCTCCTGTTAGTAGCGAATTCCAGGTTTTCAGTGTAGCTATATAATTCTGCAGCAGGAAAGACAAAATAGTCACAAACACTCAGCAGACCTTATAGAAGAAGGCTGGGGTAGAGAGAGTGACATTGCAGAGCTAAGCTTCTAACACATTCCTGAGTCCAATTCAGTCCAGAGCCAGCTTCCTTCCTTTCAGAGCAGTTAAAAATAGCCCCTTGTGTCCCTGGGTGATTAAACCATCAAACCTGTCCTCCTCCTGCCAGCTGGCTGCTGCAGCAGAGAAGGCAGCCTTTAACATTTGGGGAGGGCCAGGAGGAAGGTTGGAGAAGAGGTCTTAATGCCATCACTCCTGTTTCTCAGGGCTGCGACCCCTTTTGCTTTGCTAATCCAGACTGGGACCATCATTTTCTAGGGAAAAGGAGGGCAACACAACCCCTGAAATTCAGAAGTAAGATCCTTGTGCCATTCAGGGAGCCATGACAGAGTCTGATGGCTCTTCAGGATTTGAGCCAATTCATTCTTTTCCTGCTGAAGTTCCTCGAAGGGTATAGAAGTTTATGTTCCTGCCCACGGCCACCCAGGCAGAGGTAGCATCCAACCATTAGACAGCAGCTATTGTTGCCAAAGGGCTGCCTGGGCCTAGGAAAATTTAACTTCACTGGTAGCAGCCTCTCAAGACAAAATGGAGAAAGCTTATGAGAAACAAAAATGCCCCTTGCTATTCAGGCACACACTTACACACACATTTCAGAACATTTTATCCTCATCTTACAAAGGATGAAGAATTGAAGTCAAGAAGTCAACAGATGACAGAATGGAAGTCCTCAAGATCTGTGCTCCCCGGTGAAAATTTAACTAGGTTCCAGATAATTCACAAAGCAAGAAAAATCCACCAGCCAGCTATCTAATGATTGAGACACAGCATGTCTGGGAGCCAGGACTTTTGAGTCCTGAGTTCCAGGGTCCTAGAGTAATCAGAAGTAAATCCCATCTTGAATCTTAAATGCTTCAGTCATAGTAGAGAGTGTGCATATGCATTATTTAAGAGTAGAGTATCACAAGCACAGTAAGAAAATTGAGTAAGCTCTTAAGTATTGAACTTGGTTTTTGTTCTCATTTATTTTTTAATTTTAAATGATAAACTTTTACATACAGGTAAGTATAGAATACATATAAGACACCTGCATATTCTCTACCAAGAATAAACAAATGTAGATCTTTATGCCGCTAAAGTCCCCCACTCCTCCACAGTCTGTCTTTCCTACTTCTCTAGAGGTAACCACTATTACGAAGTTGGTTCCTTCACATGTCTGTGTGTATACTTTTATTACATATGTATATGCTGGCAAACAACATATAATATTGTTCTGTGTTTTAATACTTTTCTCCAAACAGTATTATTCTGTAGAAATCTTTTGCCACTTGCTTCTTCCTCCAACCAAAATTATGTTTTAATTTTATGTTGATATAGATCAATTATTTTAATGACTATTAAATAATAGTAGCCTATTTTATTGATATATTAGTTTATCCATTCCCCTACTGAAGGGCATGATAGTTTTTTTCAATTTTTCACAATCATAAACAAAGCTGTAATAAATATCCTTGTACATGTTTTCTCATGCCAAAGTGTAAGTTTCTTCAGGGTATACATCTAGGAGTAGAACTGCGTCATCATAATATGTGTGCAACCAATTTTACACTCTGTTTCCTCATCCCTAGCAGTGTATAAAAGGACTCATTTCTCTGCACCCTCACCAACCCCAGACTTTTAAGTTTTGCAATCTGATGACTGTGAAATATCTCATTATTTTAATTTGCTTTTCCCAATTTGCTAGTAAATTTGAACATCTTTTCATATATTTATTGACCAATATAGTTATTGACTTCTACGAATTTCTATTCCTATTATTTGCCAACTTTCCTATTGATTGCCTCCTTTTTCTTTCTCTTTATATATTTAGATTTCTAATCCTTTATTGGTTATTCACTTAGCTCTCTAATTCTCTGTCACACATCACAGAATTTATTCCCTGTGCCTTGCACAAAAACCTCTTAAACAGTTTGCCTCTTCTCTCTAAAAAAATTTGTCACAAAGTATCATGTAACAGAATATTTAACTTTCACACCATCTCCACCCAAAACCTGTTTATTAATAACTGGTATTCTTAGCACATGTAGTATGGAGGGCTTTAATGTGAGGTCACATTTACTCTAAAGCAGCCCGGCAGTGAAAGAATAGGATCAAGCAGACCTCCACTGTGCTGGATGTAGGTGATATGCCCAGCCTTGCTCAGTGGGCCAGTTATCTAGAGTTTTTCCTCAGACATTGCTGAGATTTTAATAAGGGAAAGCATTAGAGGAAGGGGGAAAGGTGGAGATCAAGGAGACAAAGGAAAGAGAGATGAAACGGGATATATATAGAGAGAGGGTATAAGAAAGAAGAGGGCATGCAGAGATATGAGTGACAGACTGTGAAAAAGAACAGGGCATAGGGAGAAGGGAGAAGGAGGAGAGGAGAAAACAGAGAAAAAACAGATTTAAGAGTGCACCAAAAGAGAATAAAGAAGGGTGAGCAGGAATGGTTGATAGAAAAAGAAAAGACGATAGGGCAGAATGAAAGAATGTATGCAGAA
>PVIY010035827.1:0-25959 GCA_004026745.1 Myrmecophaga tridactyla
GGTGTGGCTGCCTGCTGTGCTGGCTCTGAGTCGCTACCTAAGTTTCCGGGCTGGTCTTGTCCTCTCTTCCCTGCCGCGCTGCAGTCACACCGAGGGCTCGTCTCCAGGACATACAGGTTTGGTTTATCTGCTTCCAAACCCACCCCCACCCTCTCTCTCTTTTTTAAATCCACAAAGCTGGTTCTGCAAATAATAGCACACACCACCAGGTTTGATTAATTAACTGCGCAAAAATGATGGGGAAACCAGTGAAGGAGATAATTATGCAAAACAAAAAGCGTCAGATTTACAAAGCTGGTTCCCCACCCCCATACTCTGAAGATTTGGTGGTGGTGGTGGTGGGGGGTTCTTTCCCAATTCCCTGGTAAATGAGCATCCCCCTATAACTTAGGAATCACAAAAGGTCAGGAGAGAGGCAGGCAGGAGGTGGGGCTGGGGTGGGGCTCGGGGGTCAGGGCAGGCTCGTTCGGGGGTCACACCCCAGGGGCCTGACCTCCTGGCCATCCCCAGGTGCTACTTGCTGAGCGAAGCCCCCACCCCACCGCTTCCTCTTGTGGGAGAGGTTTCCACCATCCCTTTCATGCCCGTGTCATCTTTCCTGCCCCCTCCTGTTCCCTGCTGCTTTGGGCTGTCCTTCCTCGCTCTGGAAGGGTGGGAGCCGAGGTACGAGGTGGGAGGAGGTGGAGCAGGCATTCTGGTTCAGTTCTCAGAAGGCTGCAGGGGTGGAAGAGTCCTAGGGGTGCCCGCGGACCCTCTGGGCATGCCGGGCCCCCTTTCTTCCCCGTGCCCATCTCCCTGCGTGCAAGGCTGGCCCAGAGCGGGCTGGGACGGGGGGCAGGGCCAGCGGCTTCCTGGGACCATCCTCGTTGCCCCCCCCCACGCCGCACCTGTGTGCTGCAGAGGCCTCCGGTAGGATTCCGCCCCCTCCCCTTCCCCCTCCCCCACTGCGGGGACCGTCAGCGGCTGGGGTGCCGGCGCTGGCTCACCTCCCGCCTGCCTCGGCCTCGCGGTAGTCCTCGATGGCCAGCCGCAGCTTGCGCCGGTGCAGGGAGCTGCACACGCCCAGGCCCAGCTCCAGGTCCTCGTCGCTCAGGCTCAGCAGCACCTGCGCCCCGGGGAAGACGGGGACTGAGCGCCCGGCGGGGGTGGCGGCAGGAGGAGTGGGATGGGCCAGAGAGTCCTCGGGGGGCATCTCTGCAATGCCCGTAGGGGCCTCTGCCCCATGAGCTGGGTGCAATCCCCGCCCAGGCCCAAAGAGCCCTCCAGTCAAACCCTGCCTCCCTTCAGCTGGGTAAAGGGAGGTTGTTCCCATTTTAAAGATAAGAAAGCTGAGGCTCAGGAGGGCTAAGTGGCCACTGGAGGCCGAGCCCGAGGTCGGCTGGTGGCGGTGGTGGCAGACTGAGGGGGCAGGCCAGCCCCCAGGGTGGCAAACCTCTCGCGGGTCGGGTTTCCGGCGACAGGGAGGACGCGGGGAGCTGCAGGGGCCTTACCTTTCCGCTCTTGACGTTCTCCGCACAGGCCTTGACGTACATGGGCATGGCCATGACCACCTCCAGCCAGGCCTGGACGGTGCCCGCCTTCCAGTGGGACATGGGCGTGGTCCTGACCAGCTCCACCTGCTGCAGCCGGTCCGTCTGCTCCTCGCCCTCCGACAGGCTGAGGCTGTGCCGCGTGGGGCTGCACTGACTGTCGGAGTCTGCAACACACAGGCCCGCGGCTGTGCTACGGCAGGGAGGGGGCCCGGGCGGCCCGTTCCCCCCGGGGGTGGAGGAGGGGGGCAGGGAGCGCTGCCTATGCGTTTCTTCTTTCCCAAATCAACATGACTTCGATTCATTTTGTTTTGCACCCCTCCCCCATTTGTAATTCATTGCTCCTTAAAAAAAAAAAAAAAAGCAAGCTTAATCCAGAAAGGAATACAGATGAATCAGAAAGTGAAATCATCCCCAATCCCACACCCCTCAGAGAGAGCAGCTGTTCGTATTTAGTTAAATAGTCTTCGAGGTACACAAACACCCACTCTTACAGACGCACACAGCCCCACGCACTTAGACAACGCGGTCTGCTTTTGTTTTTTCTTTTGGCACGGGCAGGCACTGGGAACCGAACCCGGGTCTCCGCACCGCAGGCGAGAACTCTGCCACGGAGCCACGTGGCCCGCCCAACGTGGCCTGTTTTGTAATTGCTTTTTCCATTTGTAACATGGACGGCCTCTTCCCACCTCAATTAATAGAGATCTACAGTGTCTTTTGACTGCATGGGATTCCCTCGAGCGGCTGCTCCATTGTTTATTTCACTTGCCTCCTTCCAATGGGCGCAGGGTGGGGGGTGGGGGATGTTTCCACCTCCTCACCTTGTAAAGGAGGTGGCGGCAGTTGTCTTTTGGGCAACCAATTTGATTTGTTTTCTGGAGATAAACAGAGCCCCAGCTTTATGGCTTTCCACACTCAAGCCTCTTCTGGAGTGGCCCTCGCAGACAGAACACACACACACAAAGACGAAAAGAACGCAACACAACACATCTCTCCACCAACATGTCAGCCTATTCTTCCGTCAGTGGCCACTGCTGGCACACCCGAAAAAAAATACTGTTCAGGTGACATAGCACTAATCAGAGAAGGGAAAAGAATATCTCTCTCTAAAACAGCGTCCACACAACAGAAACCAGCAAACTCAGCACCACGGGGAAGGGCGTTTTAAAACACAAGATTGAAATGGAAAAAAAAAAAAAAAAACCCACTACTATCTCCCAGAATTTTTAAAAAAATAATAATACCTTTAAAACAACAACAACAAAAAAAAACCCATAACCCTGATTAGAAACGGCCCTACTGAAATCGTATATTAGAGAATCGTCGTGACGGTGTAAAAGCACTCACCCAGCACAGAAGCAGAGCACATAGTTAAAACAACAGGTGTGAAGTGCATTTAAATGTTCATGGTTACTGAGTTTGGGTGCTGGGAAGAAGCAGTTTATTTTCCCCTTGGTCAATCTTTGTGTATTACTAAATTTCCTTAATAAACATTTATATGTTTATAATAGAAAAGATTACAAAATAGGAAGCAGCATTATACTTATTGATGAGAGGTTATTTGAATGAATCATGGTCTATTCATATATTGGGATATATGCCATTCATAAAACATCTGTCAGGAGGAGAAAATTTTTGACATGTGAAAATGTTCACAATCTATTGCCAAGTGAGAAAAACAGAGTAAAAAAAAAGAGTAGATGCCATATAATCCCAATCGTATTAAAATATCTATAATACTAGATGGATAAATGTTAAGTCTCCCTTTGGCACCCACGGCCACAGCGCCTGGAAGACGCCCCCCCCTGCTCCAGCAGCGCGCCAGGCAGCCGGCCTCACTCTGGGTGGACACACCTCATGCCTCAGTTTCCACCTCTGAAAGCCAGGGTAACACCTCTCCCTGCTGCCTGTCTTCTCCCCTGGCTGCAGTGGGGACTCTGGGGAGGGTCTGGCCTCACTGGGAGTGGGGGTGGAGGTTGGGGATTGCTGCCTATATTGTTTTATTTCTCTCTCTGGGTGGGTTGAAGGCCACCTTTTCCCTTGGGGAAATAGCAGATGGGTACAGAGCTCTGTGCAGGTCGCCAGCCTGACCACATGTGTTGCCTCAGCACCAGGGAGGACAGAAACACAGCAGCGGCTGCCCACCCCGTGCCCCCACCTGCGGGCTCCGAGTCCTGCCTGGTGAGGGCGCTGCTCTCCAAGGATGGGTTTGGCTTGCAGGAAAGGCTTTCTGGTCAGGTCCAGGACTTCTAGTCCTATAGAAGTTGACCACCTGCCCCAAAGAAGGAGACCTCTCTGGGTGGAAGAGAGTAGAGATGGCCCCAGAGGCCTCCAGCCTGAGTGGGCATCCCTCTGTCTTGTCCCTACCTCTCTTACAAGCATCTAGGAGATGCCATCTGGCTGAGTCTGGCTACCCATTGTTGTCCATTTGTACCAGGTCTATGAAAAGAGGTTGGGCCTTGGAGTTGGACAGTGGTTGGCTCTGGGCAAATTTCTTTATCACTCAAGGCCTCGATTTCCCCATCTGTAAAATGGGTATTAGACGTTATACATGACAGCCCCAAAGTGGAAACAACCAGAGGAGCCATTAACAGATGAATGGATAAACAAAAGGTGCCATATCTGTGCAATGGAATATTACTCAGCCATGAAAAGGAATGAAGCTCTGATCCATGCTACAACTTGGATGAAACTTGAAAACATTATGTGAATGAAATAAACCAGACACATAGGACAAATATTCTGTGATTCCATTTATATGAAATGTCTAAAATAGGCAAAAAGAATAGAAGTTACCAGGGGCTGGGGAGAGGGGAGAGTTATTGCTTAATGAGTACAGAGTTCCCGTTTGGGGAGGTGACACATTTTAAAAAGAGATAGTGATGATTGTACAACATGGTCGTGTCATTAATGCTGATGAATTGTGCATTTTAAAATGGTTAAAATGGCAAATTTTATGTGCATTATACCACAATAAAAAAAGAGAAAATTCTCTGAACCACATTTTCGAAAGTAAAAAGAAATAGGTAAAATTACTTTTAATAATGTATTTTTGTTCAACCCAATATATCAAAATATTTCCATGCCAGCATGCAATCAATACTAAAATAATCATTAATGAGCTAACAGAAAGAATATAAGAATAATATCTACCTGCTAGGTTGATGTGACTATCCTGAAACTGGTCCATAGCATTTAAGGTGATGATTGGTCAAGGGTGGCTGCTCTTGGGAATAAGACACCCTCCCCTGGGGCTTGGCCATTTTTTGTGGCCACACCTAGAATCCCAAGGTTGCTTCCAGTAGCAGTGCCTTCCTCTTGAGTTCTTGTTCCTTCTGCTCAGCCAGAGAGCCTGGGCCTCTCATTGTCTAGTCCAGGTGCCAGGACTGGACTCTGGCCTGATCCAGGTGGTCTGTGCCAAGGCGTGAGGGCTGGGGGTGGGTTTGCAGTGTGAGGCTCTGGCTCCCCAAATAAGGGAGATGTGGGGCCATAGGAAGTGGGAAGCAGGAGTCAGAGAGTGAGCAAGCTAGAAAGAAGGAAAAAAGAGACTCCAAGAGAAAGCCTTCAGGAGAGAAACAGCGTCGCCTAAGACAGACAACAAAGACACAAAGATAAACAAGAAGAAGGAATGAGAGGAAGGGAGGGAGACAGCGTTGGGGGGTGGAGAGGGAACGACAGGTAAGTGAACAGACAGACCAAGGAAAAAGGCAAACTTCAGTAGTGTGCAACGCGTGCTTTCCTGAGTGCAGGGGTTTTTTGTGAGGGTGGGCAGGCTATTCTGTAGCTAACTGGCCTTGGGCTGGTGCTGGGGAGCTGATTTTTCAATTGCTATTGTTTGTGGGGTGCAGGCTCCAGGAATGCCACAGGCCAAGCCGGGTTCGTTTGAGCACTCACGCATGTTGGGCATTCACCACCCCACCTCCTCCACCCCCAGTCCTCAGGACTGGATTCCAAGGAGATGATGCAGTGGAAGGATTGGGGGGTGGGGTGGGCCCCCTCTTTGGGGTCATAAACTGTTCATTAAAGGCAATTTCCCAAATGCAGGCATCAGGGTGCCAGATTTCATGTCTGAGATTCCATCAATCCTGGCTTTTTATGTCCCCTCTTCTCTGCTCTGAAAGTGGGAATAAGTCATGTTTATAGCCAGGCTGCTCAGCGGGGAGTCAGGGGCCGGCGGGGTCCCGGCTGGATCTGCGGAGGTGCCGCTGTGGGTTCCAGGAGTGTGAGCGCTGCATTCTCCCCCTACTGGGGCTGAGCTGTGCTGTAGATGGAGTCACCGACCCCAACTAAAGCCGCGCTCCAATCTTGAACTGTGTCTTGTGCTGGGTGGGAACCTATCAGTAAACAGGTCCCCTTGAAGATGTCATCAGTTAAGGTGTGGCCAAATGGAATCAGGGTGAGTGTTCATCCTGTTACTGGAGGCCTTACAATGAGAGGAAATTTGGGAGAGGAGCCTGCGGGGGACGCCAGGGGTTGGCGGAAATTGGAAGAGCAGACACAGGAGAGAGGGTGCCACGTGATGGTGGGTGGGGGGCCGAGGTACAAGCCAGGGACCCCAAGGGGTGTGGTGAGCAGCACCAGAGCACCACAGGCTTCAGGGAAGAGGCACGGCCCTGCAACACCTTGGTCTCCGAAACCTTGAGCCAATAAATTCCTGTTGCCAAGCCAACGCATTGAGCGGCGTGTGTCATAGCAGCCTTGGCAAACTGAGACAAACTGCATGCCCCAAAATGATCCATTCAAGTCCCACTGCCCAGTCTCACGAGATAAGGTCTCCAAAGATGGAATTAGTGAAGGGGAGGCCAAATTAGATTAGGATGGGCCCTGCTCCCATATGATTAGTGTCCTTGTAAGAGGAAAATTGAGACACCGAGTCAGATGGCACAGGGTGGAAGGTGAGCTGGTGATGGATGCAGGCAGGGGCTGGAGTGATGTAGATAAGCCAAGGAACTCCACGGATTGGAAGAGGCAAAGAAGGCTTCTTCCCTTAGGGACTTTGAAAGGAGTGCAGCAGCCAACACCTGGATTCCGGACATCGGGCCTGCAGAACTGAGAGACTATACATTCCTGTTGTTTTAAGCCACCCAGTTTGTGGTACTTGGTTATGGCAGCCCTAGGAAACTAGGACACCCAAAATGCACCCTTACCCCGCCCCCCACCCCACAGAATCTTAGTGGTATTCCCTGAAATGGGTCTAGAGAAGCAGTGGTATCAGCCTAGGGAAGAGGTTAGCGAAGTACAGCCCAGGGGCCAAACCCAGCCTTCTGCCTGTTTTTGTAAACACAATTTTATTGGAACAGCCATGCCCATTTCTTACATAATGTCTAAGGCCACTTTCACACCACAGTGGCAGAGCTGAGCAGCTGCAAAGAGACCGTCGGGCCCACCAAGCCTAAAATATTCACCGTCTTATCCTTTACAGAGAAAGTTTGCTGACCCCTGGTCTTGTGGTTCCGAGGCTGGCCGTGGAATATGAGAGAACTGGGCTTGGATCCCAGCTCTGCTGCTTGCCGGCCACACCATCTTGGGGAAGGTTTTAGATCTGGGCCTCAGCTTCCTCTTCAGTAAAGCAGATGATAAGAATGCCTAATCTCATGGGTCAGCGTGACGACTAAATGAAATGAGTCCTGCGGCGAAGCTTAGTGCCTGGCCCATGTGGATGTCCAAGGACCAAGTGCGGACCTCTGGGCTCTGCAGGCTCACACCTGTCCAGTGTGGCAGCTAGGGACTCCCTGTGGCTATGGAGTACCTGGAATGGGGGCAGTCAGTATTGAGAGGTACTCTAAGTATAAAAAGTCATACTGGATTTTGAAGACTTCAAAAAGAAGGAACATAAGATATCTTAGTAAAGTTTTAATATTGATTACATGGCAAAATGATGCTGTTTTGGATGTATTTAGGCTAAATGACATTATTAAAATTAATTTCATATACTTTGGATAGACTTTGTGAGCATGAACATATCTCAATAAAAATATATTAAAAATTAATTCCATCTGCCCTTTTTACTTTTTAATGTGACTATTAGAAAACCCCCACAGTTATGTATTTAAATTGCATTATATTCTATTGGACAGCACTGGTCTAAATGGAAGATTGATTTTTTTGTTTGTTTCTTTATTCCATTCTCCCTACCCCGATCCATCTTGTTGGTTTGGAAGTTAAGTCCTCTATTGCTATATTTTTAGTGCATTGGTTCTCAAAGTGTGTTCTCGGGACCAGTGGTATCAGCAGTACCTGGGAACTTTGGAAATGCAAATTCTAGGGTCCACCCCAGACCTCCTGCATCAGAAAGTCTGGGGGTGGGGGTCCAACACCCGGCTTGTTTTAACAAGCTCTCCAGGGGATTCTGATGTACCCTGAAGTTCTAAAGCCTCTACTCTAATGGTTACCCTTGACAACTTCCTACGTGTATTTAAATGAATGAAACCAAGGTTGATCAATACATTAATGGCTTCTCCTGGATAAGAAGAGGTATTCAAAACAAATTTATTCTGACTACTCTTCCTGTCCCACCTGCTACCACTGGTCCTGTGTTTTAGTTCTGCCCTTTTTTAGAACATCACAATTTAGACGTCATCATCTAATACTGATAATGTTTTCTTAAAATAATTCACCTACATGTGTACCAATTACTTTTTCGTCATTTCTGCTTGTATCTAAGACCTTCCTTCTGGGGTAATTTTCCTAAAGAACATGATTTAAAAGTTCCTTTGGTGGTAAGCTCTTTTAACTTTTTCTTAATGAAAAATGTCTCTATTTCACCCTTGTTCTTCAAAAAGAGCCCTGCCAGGGACACAGTTAGGTTGACAGCTATTTTCTTTTAGCCCATTTAGCCATTGACCCACCATCTTCTGTGTTCCTTTTTGTGGAGATGTTAGCTGTCAGTCTGATTGTTGTTCTCTTGTTAGCTACCTTTAAGGTCTTCTCTTTGTCTTTGGTGTTCTGCAGTCTCACTAAGATATGGCTAGATGTGGATTTTTATTTATTCTGCTTGATATAAACTGTGCTTCCCGTACTGTGGATTCCATTTTGGAAAACTCTCATTTTTCCTCTGTTAAAATATTACCTCTTTCCATTCCCTTTGTTCTCTCCTTCTTTCATTCTGATTGGACATGAGTTAGACTTTCTAATTCCATCCTCCTTATCTTCTATCCTAGAGATGTATAATAAAACTTTTTGTGAGGATGGAAATATTGTATAATCCTCACTGTCCAAAATGGCAGCCACTAGCCACATGTGGCTATGAGGACGTGAAATTGTGGCTAGTGTGACTGAGGAACTGAAGTTTTAACTTAATTCAACTTGAATTAATTCAAATTGTAAACCTAGATAGGCTCATATGGCTGGTGACTATTGTATTGGATCAAGCAACTCTAATTTCTCCTGTGTATGTTTCATCTCCTCGTTGCTCCGCATTGCCTTCTGGGTAATTTCTTTACATCTAATTTCCAATGTGTTAATTCTCTCTTTAGCTATTTGGTCTGCTCTTTAATCCATCCTTTGACTTATTAATGCCTACAATTGTATATATATATTTTTAAATAAAAGGTCAGTTTGATTCTTTTTCAAGTTTGGGTGTTCTTTTTGGGTAGTCTCTTGTTGCTCATGTTTGTGACTACATCTTATATTTCTTCAAGTATTCCATACAGATTATTTTGTTTTTGGTATCTGATAATTATTACATCTGAAAAGACATTGGAGGGTCTAAATTTCTAGTAGTGTCTGCTGACTCTCACTCACGGTGAATTTATATTCAATGTTAATTTATGGGACCCTTTCAGGTCTAAATAGCTGACCTTCCCTCCCAAGAGGCTTCACGCTTGCACCTTCTGTGATGAAGGAAGAGGGGCTGGGGCTGATACCCGGGACTGGGTCCACTGCCTTCCCCTTAGGGAGGTTCTGGCTGAATGAGTCTCAGCTCAAGGCTTAATCTCCAGTCTTCAGTCCTGACATCAGCATCTATCCCTGAGGCCACCCCAACTTTTGCCTGTGGTCATCCCTCACTGGTCTTGTTCTGGTTTTAGCTCAAACTTTTCATTTTGGGATGGGAGAAACTTGGGGATTTCTCTTACTTTTTGTGAACCACACAATACTTTTAGAAGTGTATTGTACTCAAGATTTAGTCATTTTGTAGAGGGAGGTCCAGCAGAGAACGTCGCAGCCCGCGTGCTGGGTGTGGCAGTCCTCTCGCTGTGTGCACTGTCCACCCAGTAGGCTTCACACACTGCTGGGTGGCCAGCCCCTGGGAGTGTCCATTTACCCTGCCACAAAGTGAGTCCCTTAGGTCAGCAACAAGTCTGTGCATCTCTGTACTGTCTGGGCTGGGTACACAGTAGGGCGATACCATTTCCTCCTCCCTTCTCTCCAGGTCAGCGCTTCCTGCTCTACTCATTTTTGTTTCAAATGAATGTGAGTTCTCTTGGATATTCCCATGGGGATGCCTCAGTTTCTCTTGCTCTCTTCCAAGGATCAAGGAGCAAAACATGAACACATTTCATTGATAAGAAGTGAGACATGGAGAGGTGAACTCATGTTTCCAGCAAATTAGTGTGGGAGCTGAGTCTCAACCCCAAGTTTCCTGGCTCCTGGGATAGAAGAACCTATTCAAGCGACCCTTCTCCCTGTTCTCGTGTACTTATGCTTTGTTATAGGAGCAAGTTGGCCAGGATTGCTGAAACTGGCCAGAGACTGGATGGCAAACGGGGTGTGAGGAGCTGCTCTCTACCACTGGGAAATTGCTACCGACCCTGCCGAGCTGGGGACCTAGAAGCCCAATCATGAGTCACAGTGAGAGACAGGCACACAGAGAGCCACAGAGACAGACCGAACAACCAGGACACTGATACTGTAGGACACAGAGACCTGCGATGGTGAAAGGCAGGGTTCAAGTGGGAACATGGGTGTCCACAGTTCCTAACTTGGGGCTCTGTTCTGTCTGTCTTTTAGGATGACTTACCAAACACTGTGGTGCCCGGATATTAATTCTATGATGAGGAACACTCCACCTGACTCCCACAGGCACTGGGGCCTGTGATGGGACTGCCGGCCTGGGAGGGCACATGGGCAGGGGTGGTGAACTTTGGCAGAGGCGAGCTCCGGGCAGAAAGGACAGAGGCCGGGACCCTGACTCCCTGTCAGCCTGACTCCCCTCCCCCTCCCCTGCCATCCTGACTCCCTCTGCCATCTCCAGTCTGCTGCACCTGGAAGTCGGCCTATTGCTCTCATTTCTGCTTAAGGCACTCCTGCACTGCCTTCAGAGCTCTAAGTGTTGCCTCTCACTTCACAAACACACACGCACCAACCCACACGCACATGCCCAAACGTGTGCCTAGCCTGCACAGCGCTTCTCACAGGTGAAATTAACGAACAAAGTTGCATGTTCTCTGGTTAATGCTCATGTCCCCCACTCGACTATACACTCCAGGAGGGCAGGCCCTGGGCCTCTGCTTGTGAGGCATCTCCAGTGCCAGGAAGGGCCCAGGACCAGGGTGTGCTGGCAAATGGTCAACTCCACGCTCAAAAAAAGAAAGCCCTGATCTGTAGCATCTGCTGATTTCTGTGGCTGGTGTGAACACCCCCACGGGGCCAATTTCAAGTTTCCAATGAGATATCACTGGGCATGGAGTGGGGAGAAAGAGCTATGAAGAGTCCATGAGCCTGTGTGTGCCCAGAACTGAGCGAGGCTCTAAATCCTGGTTGGAAGGAGGAAGGAAGGAAGAGGCAGGGAGCAGCCTCCCTCTTCAGGCTCATCTCCCACCCGCGCACCTCCTCCACACCTCCTTCCAGCCCCATCAAAGCCACCTGGGGATCCCCAAATGCACCACGTGCTCTCATTCCTCTTTCCCCACCTACAGAGGGTTTCTCAACCTCAGTGCTATTGACACCTGCGGGCAGGTAATTCCCTGTGGTGGGGTTTGTCCTGTTTAGCAGCGTATCTGGCCTCTCCCCACTAGGTGACAGGAGCAGCCCCCCACTCACAACAATCGAAAATGTCCCCAGACATGGCTGAATGCCCCGTAGGGGCAAATCCCTTCCCCCGCTTGCAAACCTGCACTTTGCCGCTTCCTCCACCTAAGAAGCCTTCTGCATTACCCACCCCTGCTGCTGGGTGGAGCCCTCCCCGAACTGTGGGCCACATGAGCAGAGGTGGGGAACGCTCGCCTGCGGGCATGTCTCACTGGCAAAGTCTTCATCTGCTTTGGCATCGACAGTGCCCAAGTCTGTTGCCCGGGATTCCCACGGGTTAGATGGGTCCCTCATTCATCTTTCTATCCCCAGAGCTGGCCCTGGGAATCTGGCATGTAAGGGCAGCCTCCAGCCATCCCTAGCTGAGCAAAGCCTCTTACAGGTGGACCAGCCTCCACCCCACCTGTGTGTGCCCTTACAGGTGGGGAGACTGGGGTTCAACATGCTAAGGCCCCTTTAATTCCAAACTTTCGTCCTGGCCTCGGGACTCCTCACACCACCATGGGGAAGGGGAACACAGTGATTCGCCTCTGTTTATGGCTGGAAAAGCCCAGAGAGGTTGATGGTTTTCCCAAGGTCACCCAGCAGGTGTTCCACCTCCTGCTTTGTGAGCAGCGGCCCTAGGGGTGGAACCCTGAGTCCTGGGGAGACTGATCCCCCCCTTTCTCCCTGGGAAATGGCCTCACTTCCTTGCCAGTCTTCCTTCCCTGTGTTCAGAGGGGACACAAGGAGCGCCCACATCCCCCTCACCTGTTTCCTCCACCTCGACCCCAGACCACATTTTCCCCCAGCTGGAGGAGGTAGGGAGAAGGAGGAGGTGGCGCTGTGGCCTGGCAGCCCCCCAAGCATGCAGCGTGGCTGCTCTGAGGGCACCCCCGCCCTCCCCGTGGCACCGAGAGCCCTGCCCCCTCCCCACTCCCCCCCAACTCCCACCCTGAGCTGGTCACTCGGGTCAAGACTCCCTGCCCTTGGGAAGTGGCAGGAGAGCCCCTGTCAGCCCTCAGGGAGCCAAAAGCTGAATTCTCACTTTTCAAACCCTACATTTTAATATTAAAAAGTGACTCTTTATGGCCTGGTAATGGCCTGTGCATTGGATGTAGGGATTTTTCTGGAACCCTCATCATGATGCCTACGAAAGATGTGCGGAAGGCGGGGGCGGGCAGGCTCAGACCACCTGGTTAACAGCATGAGGAGAAGGGCCCCGGGTGGGCCGCTGAGTGAGCAGCTGCTGGAGCTGAGGGTGCGCCGACTGCGGGCCCCGGAGGAGAGCAGAGGCAGCACCCCTGCCCCTCGACAGCCCCCCAGTACCCTAACCCCAGGGGCCCTGAGCTGGGAGCTGATGGCACCCCCATCCCAACATGTCTTCAAAAATACACTAAACTGTGAAACAGAAAAGTCCGATGGAATTCTACTTTTACTTAATGACAACTACTTTATGCTTTAAAAATATATATTAAATACTTTCCTTTCCCCTCATATTCAGTGCTGCTGCCTTGCGAGGGACGACCGCGTGTGGCCATGTCTGGGGACAGCTGAGCACAGCTGTCCCCCACCGACACACACACTGGGGGACCCCCTGCCAGTCATCGCTTCCTACCAGTCCCTCCTCCCACACCCTGAGAATTTCCTAAAGGACAAGAAATTGATTTCCTGGGGTTGGCAAGGCTCCAGCCATGCTCTGCACCCATTTCTTGGCAAGTGTTTCCCAATTACATGGGCTTAGAAGGAAGAGGCTTAAAAGGAGGTCTGCAGAGGGCAAACCCAGGTATCCGATGATGACTACATTATGCTTTTAAAAATATATAAAAAAAACTTTCCTCTTTCTTCCTTGCTAACCTATTTACTGCCAACTGGTGCCTACCATTTGGGAAGTCCCTCTTTTAGTCTAACTTGCAACCGCAGCCCATCTTCCCCCTTTATTGTTGGCAGCAGATAGGTATTCTGGCCGGTTGCTTCCCGTATCTATTTCTCTTTACTGATACGTAAACTTCACCAGAGGGTGAACCTGAAAACGGGATCCTGTGAGAAGTTAGAGGGCGTCCTTAAGCAGAGGCCATGCCGGGAGAATGATTCTTCCCTACGTGCTCATGGAGAGATGGTGCCAGTTTGCATCTGTACAGCTCCTAGAAGCAAAGTAGGGGGGTGGGCAGCTGTGGCCCAATGGCCCTTCTGAGTCGCAGCTCCCTAACTGGATTTCCACAGGCTTGCCTCTTCCCTTCACTGAGCCCCAGCTCCTTCCTGCACCTCCAGCCATCTCAGCTTCTTTCTGGCTTAGCTTAGCCCCCTCCCGTCAGCCCCGTGGGCTCTGGACCCTTTGCGGGCAGGGTGAGTCCTTGTCCATTTGTTCACTGGGACCTGGGAACTCTCCTCCGCCCCTTCCCGCCCCAAGATCCTCAAACCTTCCCCTGCCCCCTGCCAGAGCGAGGTATTGGTGGGTATTTGTGTGTGTGTGTGTGCGCGCGCGCGCGCGTGTGGCCATCAATAGGATTCCTTCATCAAATAATGAATGCAGACTGTCCAACTTGTTACCTCTCAAATAGCTCTGGAGCTGCCACCTGGAGATTTCCTAAGCCAGTTGTGAGTGACTTTTACCTAATTATTGCACCAAGGCTGATTTAGGGAAAACAAACATGTTTATGAGCAGCATTTGATTTCCTGCTAAAGGAAGGGAGCTTTGGTGACCCCTGTGGCGATGGCGGGGGTTCGAATATTCTTAAGACTTTAGCACTTACTTCATTGGATAGGGAAATGTCAAGGAGAAAACTGGGTGCTCAGTTTGGCTTATTTGAGCAGCTGCAAGGTGGATGCTGCCTTCTGATCATGCACCTTGGAACATGGCCTCCGTGGCCCCTGGTTGACAGCCAGGCTGCTCAACGTGGGCAGCACGCTTCTCCAGCCCATCAGTGGGGTGGGCCAGAGCCCTTGCATGGGGTAAAGTGTCCTGGGAACTGCCCTCCCCTTCTGTGGGGTAAGTCTTCTCTCTCCCTTTCTCTATGACCTCCTTAATTGTGATGCTTATGCCTTCTCTTCTCTGCCTGCCCCCAGCACTACAATTCTGGAAATTAGCGAACAAAGCCTTATTCTAACTGTTCAAGGTTTCATCAGCTTCAGTTGTACCTGCATGAAAAGTGGCGTGGGGGCAATAGTGTTTTAGACCACAGTTCTTATTCTTGTTCCACTGCTTCCTGGGTCTCTGGGCTATTCATGTCAACTCCCTGGGCCTCAGTTTCCTCATCTGTAAGAGTACACGTGTCATGTAGTTTTGGTAAGGCGACATAAGATAAATTTATGTTACTTCATTGTTTATATCTGTATCATCAACCCTCGGTCCTGAGCTGGCACATAGGAGATGTTCACCCAATGCTTGTTGAATGACTTAATGAGCGTATATAAAGTGCCTAGCACACACCCAACACAGTAGGCATACAGTAAATGGCAGCAAGTCATATCATACTACTCCTTCCCGATTTTCATCTCCTCCTCTCCAGTGCAAAGGAGCAGTCTTTGTCCTCAGTCCTCAGCCTGACACCCTTTCTGCACCCCTGGGTCTCTGGGTTGCAGCCACTGTCCTCATTGTGTCCCATGCATCCCCCTAGGACCGCTGCCAGAGTGCGGACCCACTCTTTTACAGGTTCAACAGCACCTTCCCCTGAACATGTCCTCTACCCTCATCTCTGAGTCCCACAGACCCTGGTGGAGCCCATGAGAAATGGCTGGGTCACCGGGCTGGGCCCTCGAGCTGCAGGTGGGCGGACCCAGTCCTGCTCTCCTGGTTGTAATGGGCTGTGGGGGGCTGGGGAGAGCAGAGAACCTGAGTAAAGATGCCTCCTCCCTGCCCCAGGGAGAACGTTGCTCTGGGTTCGGAAAGGAATGCTGTCCCCTGATGCCTGGCTGCCCAAGGAGGGAAGGGCAGGAGGGCCCTCAGGTGCTGAATTTTGGGGTGCTCTGGCCAGCCAGGCCCCATGGGAGTCTACCATCAAAGGGGAACACAAGGGCTGTTGGGGCTGCACGTTCCCACGCTGGGACAGATTTGGGCCATGAATTTTTTCCCCCTGGAAACAAAAGTTTTAAAAGTTATTTGCCAATACTAAAGAATTGGGGGTACCACATTCACAGTCCATATTTCTGGCTTCTCTTGAAAAAAATCAAGAGTTCTGGAAACACTGGGCTGGCAGCCTCCCGGCAGCCTCAGTGGCTCTCAGCAGGGGCCGTTCCCTTAAGTGGGGGGCACGTATCTAGTCCTTTGCCGCCCCCCCTCGCTGACTCTCCCATCTTCCTGGCCTCCTGCTGGCCTCTGAGTTTGAGGAATAATTGGAATGAGGCATGTAGACGCCCAGTGAGCGGCATTGGGGTGCTTGCAAAAGGAGCCCTTGTCTTTATCAGCCCAAGGCACTTGGCAGTGTGGGGCTGCCAGAGAGGGTCAAAAAGAACAGATAATAAAGTCATTCCAGCTTGAACAGGCCTTCGCAGGCACAATGGCTAAGACTTGCCGGGTGCTTCCCAGGTTTACCGGTGAGAGCTTGTTGCATCCTCCCCGGGGTAGGGATGCAATGTTCACAGAGGCCCCGTCTTCCAGAGGAAGAAAGCGGAGCGCCAAAAAGCTGAGTAACTGGGTGCAGAGGGCATGGTCAGGACTCAGAGCCTCTCTCACGCGCCCATGCATCCGCTCACTTGAGTCTCCTGCATGATGGAAACCAGCCACTGTGGCCTGCCAGACACTTAGATCCATCTGTTACTTGATCTTTCCAACAGCCCAGCGAGCTAGGGGTTTTATCTCCACACTACAGAGGGGGAAACTGAGGCTCAAAGGGACACTAGTTAAGTGTTTGGTTAAGGGTCACACAGCTAATAAGTGGTTATCTGGGTTTGAAGCCAGGTACACGGCTCCAAAGCCTGGGTCTTTCCTCCTTGCCCTTCCCCGAAGCGAATGACTTTTGTCCCACTCTGCTGGCTTAGCTGTCACTGAAGCTGAGTGCGTGTCTCCTGCACACACAAGGAGAGACGGCGGGAACTGGGGATTGAGTTGCACAGGTGAACAGACCTGCGCCTGTTATCTCTGACCTTCCATTTGTAGAGGCCCTCGAGTGCCCTCTGGCTTGCACGAGCTTCCTCCCCTGTCACCCCAGATCTGGCCCCTGCAGTGACAGCTGTCAGAGGTGGCCTCCTCCCCTTCCTGCCCCACCTGCCCCTGACCACAGGCTCCACGCCACCCCAGAGACGTCAGCCTCCTAACGAGGGAGGAAGCTGGCATCGTGCAGGCATGGAGCCAATTTAGATGTGACTCCGGCATCAAGAGCCTGTCCCAGGGAAAGCAATTAGGCAGGCTCAGAGCTGCCGGGGGGTGAGAGGGCACCCTAGAAGGCAGGCAGGGATGAACCCATCCCAGCCCTCCACCCCCGACCCCGGGCCAATGGGCTTGGTCTCTCTGTCTACAGCTGGGACCTAGGACAGCAGCAAAACACCGCTTCCTGGGATGAGCACATCTCAGCCCATGTGCAGGGGTGCTCCTGCCTTCTGCGGATGCTGCACATTGACTGATTTTCTGAGCAAACGGGGTGCTCAGGTGAAAGGTTGTGAACCTGCCTGCCACTGCACCTGGCTCACCTCTTCTTCAGGCATACTTTTCTTGATCGCACAGGGGTCCCGTAGGAAACATCAGTTCTTTCTGGGGCTGAACAATGTCAGAAAGGGAGCATGCTTAAAGAGCTCCCAAAACCACAACCATAGAGCCTAAAGCACAGAATCTGGAACTAAAAGGAGCCTAGAGGTGTTGCCGTCCAGATACTGCCCAGAGGATGCTCCACAGAAGTAGGTTAGAAGGCACGGATCTGTGGTCAGATGGGTTTGGGATATACCAGGTAGAAAGAAAGTGAAATTCTTTTACTGTAGAACTTGTCAGAGCCTTGATAAGCTGATGCATTGCGTGAATCTCTAAGGGGTGGAGGCACTATGCGGGGTTCCCCATTGACCCGGGGATTTTATGTAGTTTTTACTTTTAATTCCAGCTGACCCCTGTGGTCTGAGGCAGCTCGGGGCACTGGCCTGAGGGTCAGGAATCCTGGGTTCTAGAACCAGCTCAACCGCTATGCCCCACCTGGCCATGGATAAGTCCTTCCCCATCTGCTATATGAGGGTGGGCTCAGCTCTGTAACCCTTGCTTCCTCTGGTCCTAAGTCTGAACTAATTTACTGAACTTACCAGGGCCTGAGTTTTCTCATTGGTACAAAGCGGTCTGAGCTGCCCACCCCACAGGGTCATTGAAAGGCTGAGATGATGTCATTGTCATCATCGCCATCACCAACATCATGGCAAACACTTACTGCTTCCCGGGCTGAACCTTTCTCTTATATGTATGAACTCATAGGCAGCTGCTGCCTGCCATAGGTATCTTACTATCCCTATTTTACAGGTAAGGAAACTGAGGCACAGAGAAGTGCCTTTCTGGCTTTTGGGTAACCAGTAGCCAGTGGCCGGATGAGGTTTGCGTCCAGGCAGTTTGCCCAGAGCTACGCTCTTAAGCTGACTCCAGGCTGCCTGGGAAAGAGTGATGTAAACTGTAGAGGGCTGTGACCCGGGGCAGGGGGTGGGGGTGGGCATTGTCTAGCACAGTTTGCTATTACTATGGTTCATCTGGGAGATTTGTTTCTGGCCCTTGATTTGCAGGACAGCAGAAGCTGGAGGTGGGGTGGGAGGTGGTAGTATTCCCACTTTCTTGTTCACCCAGGGTTGAGGAGGGGCCTCCACAATCTCACACTGATGGTGAGGAGGGGTGAGGAGCAGAGCTTGGGGTGCCCATGGGGTGTGACTCTCACATGGGTGGGTGGCAAGAGCTCTTGGGGCCTGAGAACAGTGCTCCTGGAGGGAGCTTAGAGATGATCTAATGCCCTGGTTTTCATCCTTCCTGGTAGCTGCAGAACCTGCATTCAGGTGAAATCTTCTATAAGCTAAATGAGCTGGAGCTCCAGGCTAAAGGGCAGTGCATGTGTGGTGGGGGGACAGGGCCTAGAATGCAACTGCTCCCAGCCTCCCCCTTGCTGACCACATGCATGTCCAGGGACTTCCAAGACCCCACAGGCCCCAGTTGGGTAATTACTGGGCCGGCCTTCCTGAGGTCACGCAACAAGTCCTTGGGCAAGCTGGGGTCAGGAGTTCAGAGCTGAGTAGTGGGCTTTGGGGATGGACAAGGCCAGACTCCCACAGGAGCCCAAGGGTCAGGGCTAGGGCACAGTCCTGCTGAGCCCCCTACGTGGCTCTATGCCTGACTGTCCCCAGAATTGGACAGGATTGTTGCCTATTTAGAGCTCATCCTCCAGTGTCCATGGGCCATTGTTGGCCCCAGGCCCAGGCTGACCTGTGGGCCAGGATAGGAGACCCAGTGGATGCTTGGAGAAGCCTCAATTGGCCTCAGGTCAGGTGACATCTGAGATGGTGGACGTCGTACTGAGAGCTGGGACTGCAGACTCTGACCTACCGCCCTTGGCTGTGTGCCTCTAGGAAAGTCTGGGAACCTCTCTGTGACTATCAGGGTCCTGCGGCTGGCGTCTGAGGCAGTGGGCTGCCTTAGAAGCAGCTAGGCCTTGCTCAGATGTGGTTTCTCCTTTGCTGGGTGTCCTTGGGGGCTCCCCTGTGAAGGTGGCTTCAGCCCCCCGCCCCGTGATGATCCCTTGGGGAAGCTTCCCAGTGGTGGTCTGTGCTAAACCTGTGAGCAACTGAGTCCACATTGGGAAACTTGTTCAAAATCTAAAGTAGGTGTGGGGTGGGGCCTGGGAAACTGTATTCTTAAACCCAAGCCGTGGTCAGGGTTGCAACTACTTATTCACTTGTGGTTCTCAAACTTCTCTCTTTCATTTGCTTTCTTGCTTGCTCGATTTCTATCATAGAACCTTACATGGAGGTCCAGTATCTAATAGATAAAAGCAGAGCTCACACCAGCCATGAAAACCCCTTGAGACACTTCTGAGGATCCCCAGGGTTCCATGGAACACAGTTTGCAAACCCCTATCTATCCATTATTTTCTATTGGGTGGAAAAACTGAGCCCCAAAGAGCCGGCCTGCTCAGAGCCTCGCCTCAGCCCAAGTTCTCTGGTGCTTCCTGTTGATCAGCTGTCCCGAGGGGGAACTTGGGGGCAGTGGCTGATCTCTTACGATGGAGAGACCACACAGCACTGTCCCTGAGAACATGGATTTTGGAGCTAGATGGCTCGAGTTGAATGTCGGTTCTGCCTCTTCCTAGCTATGTGACTTTGGGCAAGAACTTCACCTCTGTGCCTTGGTTTGTTCATCTGTAAAATAGGGGTGTAATAGCATTTTATCTTGGAGGGTCGTGGGAAGGATTATATGTAAAGCACTTAGAATGATGCTTAGGACATTGCAAGTCCTCTCTCTGCAAGTTGAATGAAAATGGAGGCACAACTCACATCAGACGAGCCTGGCCCTGTGCTGAAACACGTCTCCTTGTAAATGTACCACCCAGGCAGAGTGTTCCTGGACGCCTCTGCCACAAGAACCCAATCTGGGGCAGCCTAATTGCTTTCCTCAATCTAAATTTCCCTGCAGACCTACAGCAGAGTGTATTTCTAACCTGACTCTAGAAGGAGGGAATGATGTAAGATTGGGGGTGTTTTCTAGAGGCAAACACCCCAGCCCCTCCTGTTCAGGCCGAGGCCTGGATTCTCTCACAAGCAACATTGGAACTGGGTTTGGACGCCAGGATGGGGGCAGTCCTGGCAGCTGGAGATGTCACATTCATGCAGCCCCCTGCCCTGATTTTATCCCCAGGAACAAGTTTAGATTGAGTTATTTCTGGGTTCAAGACTTGTGTGAAGCTGCTTCACACCTTTTCCCATGCCTGGTTGAACTTAAACCCACATGTTAGAAATCCACAAATCATAGGGCTGGTTCTCTCCAGTCTCCAAAACTCATTCAGCTTTCATTTCTCTACCTATGAGGAGGGGAGGGTTTTTATACCCATTTTACAGATGAGGACACTGAGGCTTTCAGGTTAAACTGCTTGATTGAAGTCAGATGAGGGGCCAGAGCTGCAGGCATGACCTGCAAGCTACTGATGGGCTGCACAGGCTCTCCAGATGGGGCACAAACCAATCCCCAAAGGCAAGCCTTCCCTTGGGGATTCGGGGAGCATGACATGCAATTGTACGGCCTCTCTAGCACTGGAGCAATTAACCGCTACTTACTGGTGTCCCATTAAGAAAACAATCAGGGACTTCCAAATCCTGAAACTTGACCTAGCCAGTGCTGACTGAGTGACTCTGATTCAGAAATGTGGCTTCCACATACACCCTGGCAAGATGACAGCGCTTCCCCTGGGCAGGTGCTAGGTAACTGAAGTCCTGTCATCTTCAGAACGAATTGGCCAGAATTTTCAGTTGCCGCTATTCCTGCTTCTTAAAAGATCACTCCTTTTGGGATTGCTTTCTCATTGATTAGGTATCTCGGGGCTGGCAGGGTTGCTTAGTTGCCATAACTGGGCTTTGAGATGTGATCTCTTGTGGTTCAGGTGTGAATTAAGCACGCCCCACCGCCACCGCGTTTACACCCATCCACACTCTTGCATTTGCCTGTACAGCTACCTCTCATAGGTGGTGTGTTCTCTGTGACTTTGATATTTAAATAATTTCTGATTCTACTCCAGAGCTGCTTAATAAAACTCCAAAGTTATTTTTAAGTTCATAGGGCATTATTTGATCATTTGATTTTATGAATCTACCCTTTTATACACTAAAGAATAAGCTAATGAGAGAGGTTCCCTCTTGATGATTATCACCAAGTTCTTTTCCCATCGGAAAATGGGCACAGGTGGGAGGTTGGGGGCCATGGAGTGTTTTGCCCACTGAGGTGGTCAGAGGTGAGAAAGCCTGAGAGCCATTTGTTCGGATCAGACAGACTGGACTGGGGTGCTCACGAGGCCCATTCGGTGAGAATGCATCCTTCTGCGGAAAGGGCCTGTAGATTTTCCAACTCATATTTCAGAGGACTGATGACCCTCCTACGTTTCGGGCTCACTAAGCCTGCATTTCCCCAGCCCAGGCTGATTGAAGCCACAGCAGCGGCCCAAATCCCCCCTGCCCCTGGCATAGGAGGGCCCCCTGCCCTGACGCACTGGGGGTGAAATTGACCCCCAGGCTGCCGCAGCACCAGGGCAGCAAGGAACCGGACAACAGGGCAAATGGAGGCCCTTCTCCTGCCCAGTTTGGCCGGGAAGGGGAATGGAGAGCTAGCGCTCGGCAGTGGCCAGCTTCTGCTTTGCTCTCCCACCTCCTCCTCCCTAGGATGAGTTTTCCGAGCCTGGGAGAAAAGGCTGAGAAAAACAGACTTCATCACAACAACAAATGCATGGCAATGTTAGGCTGTCCAGAGTCAGGGGAACTAGTGGGTGAGGGTGGGGTGGGGAGGTTTCAAACCGAGCCCACCCAAGCACCAAAGAGGCCCGGCAGTGGCCAGGGCCAATGGCATGGTCCCAGCCCCTCGCCATCCAGACGCTGGAGAGGTTAAGGAAATGAGTTCTGGAGCCAGACTCCCTAGGTTTGAAGTCCATTTCTGGTTTACTAGCTCTGTGACACTGGACAATTCATTTAGCCTGTTCTCTTATCGAGAACACAGGCTGTTGGAAGGTTAAGAGTTAATACAGGTAAAGTGCATTGCATGGACCCTGGCTGGAGGTAAGTGCTTAATAGATGTTAGATACTATTACTGTTGTTACTGTTATTTAGTTACACCTGTTGGAGCCTGCCAGCACGGTTGGAGAGCACACAGAAGGGCCCCCAAGTAGGCACACAGGTCGGGCACTGCACCCCCCAGGGCACCCTTCACGCAGTAGCCTGGAGAATGGCACATTTTGCACTATAACGCAGCTATACACTGCAGCCCTGGAAGTCCTACTCCAATTTCTGACTAACTGGCGTCCCTTGAGGTTGGACCATTTGGGGCACGGTTTCAGAGGAGATTCTTTGACCAAAGGAGGTGGTGTGGCCTTTGATTAGAGCTACAAAGATTTGAATGAGTTATAGCCTGGCCCTTGAGAAGCTCACGTGATTGTAGAAGCGATAAGGTAGAACTGTGGCTAGGACACTCCTCTCTGGGCCAAAGCTTTCCCAACCTGTTAAGCGTGAGGAGGTTGGGTGAGTTTCAGCACAGCAAAAGGCTTTATCCTTGTATGCTGACTCCGATCGACTGGAGTGACTGTCTGAGATGTCGTAAAGTGAAGCACTCAGAGGCCACTTTGGGACTGATGGGAAGAGCTCTTGGATTGACTGGTGATGTCTGCCATGAGACCCAGGAGGGAAGTGGTGGCATGTATGTCGGCACACCTGCCCTCGGAACAGCCCAATAGGCCCCGATCCTGGCTGCTTATTAGAATCACCAGAGGAGACTGGAAAACACTCCAATTCTGGGGGTACGGCCTGGGCATCAGTATATATTTTTTGAAAGCTCCCCAGGTCATTCTAATGTGTGGCCAGGATGAGAACTGCTGGGGAAGATGTTTGCTAAGTTCCTTGCAGCCCTGACATACTTGGCTTTCTTGACATTCTAAGATCCTACATTTGCATTTGTGTCCCCACTAAACTGGGGTCCTCCATCAGTCTTTTTGCTGGGGAGAATTTTTTTCTTTTTTTTTTAAAGTTGGGAGATCCACCTCTTAAAATGAGGGCACTGGCTAAAATCAGGGTCGGGTTTACCTGGTGGCCTGTCCTCATCGGCCGAGTGGATGTCACTGGGGCGTCCCGCTGGGGGAGGGAGGCCTGGGGCTTTGCTTCTGGAGGATCCCAGTGGGCTCGGAAAAGCCCGGCACGCGCTGGCTTCAATCGAGGAAGCCCGCTGCTCCCTCGCTGTCCCTCTAAGGTTCCTCTCAGCCCCCTAGGGGGGCGGGAACTCGGGACAACGCAGAACCCACTGAGGTCTGCAGGGAGTAACATGCCCCAAGCTCCGGGCCCTTGAGACGAGCGAGGCGGGGAAGAAGGAGGCGGATGAAAGCTGACTGGGGAGGTGCGGCAGGACCACAGGGCAGCCCGAGATACTCACAGCTCCTCGGAATTAGAGTCAGGGTGGCAGAGACGAGGTGCTTCTGGGAGGCCACCCCGGCCCTCGGCCCCTCCCCGGGCTCGGAATCCAGCCAGCTTTCCTCAGCCCCTCCCGTCCCCCTCTCAAGACCCAGCCCTCGAATTCCAAGGAGCAGGTCAGGCCCGGCTTTGCCTCCCACCCGGAGCAAAACAGAAGCAATCAAATAACATAGAATTCAATAATATTTTAAAATAAGCTTTATTTAGATTTTTTTAATATTTTATATTTGCATCCATGCCTTTGAGAAACCTTTCCCACGGGAAAGGTTATTTTCATCTAATGTTACCCATAACTCATTCTCTATTTGACGTAGTTCTCTTAAATAAATCATCCTTAGTAACTTTTAGAATTATCTCCTAATTTACAAAAACTGAAATGGAAAAGGAACTACTAAATCATTACCAGGAGTGGTTGCAATCTCATTTTCTCATAAGTAAAGGGAAAAACAATAAAAATCAACCAAAAAAAAAATATTGGGGGGAGAAAAGTACTTTCTAGAATATTTCTCTGCAGAGAAAGACGCCAGCTCTGGCCGCTGTCCCTCACCGCCAGGCTCGGTGCAACAGCTTAGCCAGTGGAGGACAGAAAGATTCCGTCTGGGTGCCCTGCCTGCTTCGCCCCGACCCCTCCACCAGGTGGGAAGGAAATGGACCAGTCAACCGGAGCTTTTCTGTTTGCTTTAGAGACTTTGGACAAACTATCCCGACCCGTTCTGATGGAGACACTCGAGCAATTTTGAATTGCCTTGCTTCTTTTTTAAGAGCTGAAAATGTTCCTGTTAGCAGAAAGCACAACTCCGGTTGTCTAGGGTGGGGGAGGGGAACTGAGCTGAGTTAGTAGTTAAGGTGGAGAAGGAGAGGGGAGGGTTCAAAGGTCAAGAGAAAGGGGAAAGCTGGTTTTAGACCCTGGGAACACCCTGCTTGGAAGCTCCCATTTTCTCTGTCACCCGATGTTAAAAATGCACATGATTCCTAAGCCCCAACGGGGCTACCACTGCTCCCCAAACAGGCAGACTAGATGTTCCTGCCAGCCCTCCTCTCCCAGGGTGAGGCTGCTGTGACAAGTTGGGGGACAGGGCTGGGGGGAATCCTGAGAGATTCTAAGTGCTTCAGGAGGAACCAGCCACAACGGGGAGGGCCGGGGGCTCAGATGCCAGACACTGTGACCCCGAGAGCCCCAGCTCGAGATGGACACCCCCCACCCCATGACACCTGCCTGGCTAATGCCTGAGCTGAGGATGAGAAAGCCAGAGCTCCAGGGAAGAACTGGACCCCTCAAGGACCCTCGTGGGCCCGACACAGGCCAGGGGTCCCTGCGGCCGTACCCCGTGGATGGGTGTGTCTCCCCCCGTACCTCTTTCAAAAGACAGACCCCGAAACAGGCACCCATCCGTCAGGCCAGGCTGACCAGGGCCAGTGAACTAAATCAGATAAGTACATGTAAGCAGGCCTGCAGAGAGAGCTGCGGTGGGGGGACAGTGGAGAGCCCTTTCATGCAGGGACAGGGGCACTGGGGCTGGTGGAGTAGAAAGAACAGAAAAAAAGAAAAAAGCAAGCTTTGAAATCCAATGGTCCCTGGTCCTGGCCACCCGAAATTTCTACCTTGCGCGGTTTGGCAGCAGCGTGAGAACAGAACAGACAAGTCGGCAGAAAACACCCTGCTCCCACCCACCCCGTGGAAAAATATACATCCCGATATTTATGTAATAATTTAGATAGAATAGGTTTTCTGCATTTGTGCAAATAAATTAAAACGAAACAATTTTCTTTTTCCTTAAAGGGAGAAAGAAACGAGCAACGCAATTTAAAAACTGGCAGGCCGTTAAAGAGAGCCCGTGTGCCCTCTAACAGGCGGGGCCGAGAAAAGCCCCCCTGGCCGGGCTCGCTAGTCTTTGCGGAGAGCAGCTCTTACCCTGACAGCGACCATGGCATCGTGTGGTTAAAGTGACTCGGGCGCGCCCCGAGAACAGGGTCTGGTCCACGCGTTCACACCGGGGTGGGGTGGGGACATCCAAAACAGACCGTGTCCTCGGGGAGACGGGCTCCAGCAGTAGCAGTGTGGACAAGGGACATGTACAAGCACAATAGTTTTGTTATTTACAGATACACAGCAGTCCTTCAAGTTTTCAAGTTTCGTAAAAAGGAGGAGGCGGGGAGGAGGAAAACAAAAACAAAAACAAAAACAACAAACCAAAACAACCCCAGTGAACGAAACGAAAAGAACAACAACGAAAAACATACATTGGGGGGAAAAAAAAAAAACGGAAACAGAAACGAAATAAACCGGATTAACAGTACAACTGTATCGCTCCAAGGACAACAGAGAGTTGACAAAGTCACACACGGTTTGCAGTATGTACATCAATTACAGAGGTGGCGGCGC
>PVIY010035828.1:0-25941 GCA_004026745.1 Myrmecophaga tridactyla
TTAAGTTTCATATGAACAAACCCCAAGATTGGGGGCTCAGCCTATTGCTTTGGTTGTCCCCACTGCTTGTGAGAATATCAAGAATTCTCCACTTGAGGAAATTGAATTTTCCCCCTTTCTCACCATTCCCCCAAGGGACTTTGCGAATAAATACTTTTTTATTCACTGTTCACATCACTCTGGGATTTATCAGGCATCACTCTGGGTAGATCTACAAAATCTCATGCCCTACTCGAGGTTCCATGTACTATGGTGTTCAATTAAGCTGTCCACGTAAGTTATATTAAGAAATGCACTAGTCAAAATATAAATTTTGTATCAAATAAACATTTTTTGCTTTAGTCTCATACATAAGTTAAAGTTTTAAAATATTAATTACCATCTATTTTCAACACCCTGCAGTGTTGACTTCCTTTGTTCTTCCTCATGCAAAAATGTTTTTAAGTTTATACATTTAGTCGCTATCATTATATACTCTAGGCATTCCTAGATTATACCGTCTTAGTCTTTATTGTCTGTCTTTCTTCCTGATTTCATTTGTGCCCCAGCCCTCCTCCCTCTGTCATTCTCACATTCAGCTTCATTCAGTGTTCTAACATCATTGTATTACAGTTAGGTAGTATTGTGCTATCCATTTCTGAATTTTTACATTCAGTCCTGTTGCACAATCTTTATCCCTTCACTCCAATTACCCAATATCTTACCCTATTTCTCTCTCCTTTGATGGTCTCTGTTACCAATGAAATTCTCCAAGTTTATTCACTAATGTCAGTTCATATCAGTTACCAATGAAATTCTCCAAGTTTATTCACTAATGTCAGTTCATATCAGTGAGACCATACATTATTTGTCGTTTTGTTTCTGGCTAATCTCACTCAGCATAATGTCTTTAAGGTCCATCCATGTTGTTACGTACTTCAAAATTTTGTTCTGTCTTACAGCTGCATAATATTCCATCATATGTATATACCACAGCTTGTTTAGCCACTCATCTGTTGATGGACATTTAGGCTGTTTCTGTGTCTTGGCAGTTGTAAATAATGCTAGTATAAACATTGGTGTGCAAATGTCTGTTTGTGTCCTTACCCTCATGTCCTCTGAGTAGATACCTAGCAATGGTTCTGCCGAGTCATATGGCAGTTCTGTACTTACCTTACTGAGGAACCGCCAAACTTCCTTCCACACTGGTTGTACCATTTGACATTCACACCAACAGTGGATATGTGTTCTAGTTTGCTAGCTGCTGGAATGCAATATACCAGAATCGGAATGGCTTTTAAAAGGGGGAATTTAATAAGTTGCTAGCTTACAGTTTTAAGGCAGAGAAATTGTCCCAATTAAAACAAGTCTATAGAAATGTCCAATCAAAGGCATCCAGGTAAAGATACCTTGATTCAAGAAGGCCGATGATATTCAGGGTTTCTCTCTCGGTTGGAAGGGCACATTGTGAGCAAGGTGTCATCTGCTACTTTCTCTCCTGGCTTCCTGTTTCATGAAGCTCCCCGGGAGGCGTTTTCCTTCTTCATCTCCAAAGGTCACTGGCTTGTGGGCTCTCTGTGTCTCATGGCTATGCCATTCTTTGCTCTCTGAATCTCCTTCATTCTCCAAAATGTTTCCTCTTTTATAGGACTCCAGAAACTTATCAAGACCCACCCAAATGGGTGGAGACAAGTCGTCACCTAATCCAGTTTAACAACCACTGGATTAGGTGAATAGGGATTATTCTACCTTCATGAAATGGGATTTTGATTAAAATATGGCTTTTCTAGGGGACATACATCCTTTCAACCCAGCACAATAAGTGTGCCTCTTTCTCCATATCCTCTCCAACACTTGTCATTTTCTGTTTTAATTGATTATGGCCATTCTGGTGGGTGTGAGGTGATATCTCATTGTGGTTTTGTTTTGCATTTCCCTTATAGTCAGGGAAGTTAAGGATCTTTTCATGTGCCTTTTGGCCATTTGTATTTCCTCTTCTGGGAAGTAGCTGTTCATGTCTTTTGTCCATTCTGTAATTGGGTTATCTGTCTTTTTGTTGTTGAGTTGAACAATCTCTTTATGTATTCTAGATACTAGACCTTTATCTAATATATTGTTTCCAAATATTGTCACCCATTGTGTAGGCTGTCTTTTTACTTTCTTGACAAATTTCTTTGATGCACAGAGTGTTTAATTTTGAGGAGTTCCCATTTATTTCTTTCTCTCTTCAATGCTCGTGCTTTGGATGTACAGTGTAGGAAACCGCCTCCTATTATAAGATTAATATTTCCCAACATTTTCTTCTAATAGTTTTATGGTCTTAGATCTAATGTTTAGGTCTTTGGTCCGTTTTGAGTTAATTTTTATATAGGATGTGAGATATAGATCCTCTTTCATTCTTTTGCATGTGGCTATCCAGTTCTCTAGGCACCATTTATTGAAGAGACTGTTCTGTCCCAGGTGAGTTGGCTTGACTGCCTTATCAAATATCAGTTGTCCATAGATGAGAGGG
The DNA here is from genome assembly GCA_004026745.1 of Myrmecophaga tridactyla. Classification (NCBI taxonomy): domain Eukaryota; kingdom Metazoa; phylum Chordata; class Mammalia; order Pilosa; family Myrmecophagidae; genus Myrmecophaga; species Myrmecophaga tridactyla. The sequence continues at coordinate 2,492 of PVIY010035828.1, forward strand.
ACTATACCTGAACACTCTATTCAATTCCATTGGTCAATATATCTATCAACAACCATGCTGTTTTGACCACTGTAGCTTCGTAATACACCTTAACGTCATGTAGCGTGAGACCTCCGACTTCATTTTTCTTTCTCAGGATACTTTTAGCTATTCATTGTGTTTTCATTTTCATTTACCTAGAGATATTTACTGATTTTTCTTGTAATTTCTTCCTTGCTCCACTGGTTGTTTAAGAGTATGTTATTTAGCCTCCATGTATTTGTGAATTTTCCAGCCCTCTGCCTGTTACTGATTCCCAACTTCATTCCATTGTGTTCCCCCTTTTCTTGGGCTCCAGCTCTTTTTCAGTTTTTTGTGTTGTTTCACTCAAAAAGTTTCTGTGTCTTGGAGTAGTGCAAGACCTCAGAGCCCACCCAGTACCAGTGGAGAAAAGTGTGAAGTGACAATGGGAAGGAAACAATATGTGAACTTGGATACAGCACATCACGAGTGAAGTTGATTAGCTCAGATTGGGATTTGGGATGATGTATATTTATTTGTGCATGGAAAAATATCCCATACTATCTTAATCTGGCTATTGGAAAATGAAAACTAAAATAGCTATTCATGCAAATATGTAGAGTTGACCAAACAACTCAAAAATTTTAAACTAATAACAATGAAGCTAAACTATTAGCTTTCACAATGTGACTGTATGATTGTGAAAACATTGTGTCTGATGTTCCTTTTATCTACCTTTTCAACAGATGAGTAGAACATATGGAATAAAAATAATAAGGGGAACAAATGTTAAAATAAATTTAGTTTGAAATGCTAGTGATCAATGAAAGGAAGGGGTAAGGGGTATGGTATGTAAAAATCTTTTTTTTTCTGTTTTCGTTTTATTTTTCTGTTGTCTTTTTATTTCTTTTTCTGAATTGATGCAAATGTTCTAAGAAATAATCATGATGAATATGCAACTATGTGATATTGTGAATTACTGATTATATATGTAGAACGGAATGAGCATATATTAAGAATGTGTTTCATTCTTGTAATTTTTTTAATTAATAAAAAATTAAAAAAAATAAAATGGGAGAGGAGAGAAGCATAATTAAGAAGGCTATTGAAAAACTTTTCTTTAAAGGGGGATTTGGCATCTTTCCATTGAGGTTTCTGTTTGCACTTGTTGCTGACATGAAGTAGAGAACTAGCATTTTATTATTCTCAAGTTTGTGAGCTTGAGTTTTCCTATACCCCTTAATGGTAAGTTGAGGCATTCTGGCATAGATTGCAGACAGCAACTGTGTGAGATGCTATTTATTTTAGTACATGTCTGAATTACTTTGTTGATTACCTAATTTTCTACCCATATGTTGGTGTGTAGCCAGGGTCCTGCCCTATACTGTATTAATATTAATAGTTGGATAAATGGTGGTAAATCGTGTTTTTACAGCATCTCTCTCATCCTTTGATTCTGAATGTAATTGATTAATAGATAAAATTGATGCATATGCATCAGGGTTTCCTGACCTCAGCACCTTTGACATTTGAGCCGGCTAATTCTTTGTTATGGGGGGCTGTTCCGTGAATTGTAGCAGCATCCCTGTCTCCTCCTACTGGCTGCCGCCAGACGTTGCCACATTTTCCCTGGAAGGCAAAATCCTCTGTTGAGTCACTGCTACACATTGTAAAGAATGGGAAGTAGCAAAAAGGAAAGAATAAAATTGCAAAATGGCTTTTGTCATACACTTGAAACTTGATATTCTTGTTTTTTACTCTGTTAACAATATTCTGAGTACCCTTCAACAGAGGATATTTGGAAGCTCCTTTTATTTATTTATTTATTTATTTATTTTTGTATGGGCAGGCATCAGAAATCGAACCTGGGTCTTCAGCATGGCAGGCAAGAACTCTGCCTGCTGTGTAGCGATTCCTTTTAAGAGAAGCTTTTGTTTATGCTCTGGTTGCCTCTATGCCTTCCTGGTGAAATATCCTTATTAATATCTGTCAAAATCAAGGCTTACCATGTCCTTGCCTGACTATAGCCCTTCCCACCTAAAGCTTGAATGTGCAAATTGACACCACCATCTACAGATCCTGGGAGGGCCTCTTGGGAAGCAGTTGCTAATGTGTGAGCTGGTTTTAGATGCTTCTGCTTACTACTAGAAATCTGAGGTAAGGAATTCAACTTTAGTTTTAGAAGACCAGTCATCTTTCCAAGTCTTTTTGGGTCTTGAGTTAGTTAAGAATTTTGGTATCAAATATGTCAGTGTCAGCTTTATCCATGTTCTACATCAACTTTAACAGTTTTTATGAACTTAATTTGTATTTTAGAAAAATTCTTTTGCAATTTTTAAAAATCATTGGTGGTAGCTTTGGCTTTCTCTGATACCAGGGCCTTACTCAGGAAGGCCTGTTACATCATTGTTCCTGTCTGAAAACATAATATTATACATAATGGATTTTTCAGTAATACATGAGAAATACCTCTGCATAAATTTTGTTAGGCAAACCTGTTTTTGAGTTGTTTATTCATCTGCACCAGCAGACCATTGTAAACTTGTTTGTTTTGGTAATTTTTTCCCCTAAGGGAGCTCTCTTTTGGGCGTGGATCTACAGCACCTGTAGGAGGTGGGACTTTCCCTAAAATAAGTACGATAGAACCTTGGGATGGCAAGGATGGTGAGGTAAGTCACTGGGGTTTGATTCTGGGGACAAGACTCATTTCTTAACAAGTCCCTGCATTTTTACTACTTGAAAATCAGTTCCTTTCCATGAAACATAAAGTCTTAACATGCCTGAATATTATCATAACCATTTGGGTCTTTTGTGAAGTTTTCTCTGAGGCCCCTTCACTCTGATCTTCTCTATTAAAAAGTGCTTCTGCCACTCACTCCTCCATGGCCCACTGCTCCAGCCGCCTACTGGAGAGCCTGGACCAGTTGGAGCTCAGAGTTGAAGGTTTGAGAGAAGCAGCAATTGGCTCTTGAGCAAGAGAAAGAAATCCTCCTGGAGTTGATCCATAGTATCCAAACTAGCTAGGACATGAGGCAGATCAGCAATGGAGAAAGAGAATTAAGTCTAACTGCAAATCATTTGATGGGATGACCTCTCACTGTCGAAATTTCAGTAGAAACAATGAGAAACCCACCCCCAGCAGCAGCAGTCTCTGAAGCATGCCACCAGGGTTATCGATGTGTAGTCACTAAGTTCCTGGATGATCTGGGAAATGCCAAGAGCCATTTAATGTCGCTGTGTAGTGCATGTTCATCTGAGGTACCCACTAGGCCCACTGATCAGAAATTTCAATCCATAGTAATTGGCTGTGCCCTTGAAGATCAGAAGAAAATTAAGAGAAGATTAGAGACTACTTAGAAATATTGAAAACCCTAACAAGACCATCAAGCTGTTAGAGCATTCTAAAGGAGTTGTTCCAAAACTGCAACAAAATGCTGAAAGCAGATTTGATTAATTTTCAACCCTTAGAGCGCTAACAATGATGTAAAAAATGGCAAAATACTATTTTAAGTGATAAATAGAGAAAGTTGTTTCAGATGAGGAAGATATTCCAGGATCATGAGCTTTACAACTAAAAAAATTTTTAATTATCTGCAGTTCTAATTTTTAGATTGAATTCTTGACGTGTACAGATATCTCACACCTAATATATATATTTTTACTATTGTATGGATGAATACATAGTTTTTTGGGGGGAAATGAGTACCCCATTAGGAGCAGGAGACTTCACTTCTTTTTCTTCTGCTTTACCTAGCATGGAAACAAATGAATATGTGGGGTATTTAGTTGGCTAGAAATTCTTTACATTACACAGCACATACTGTTACTTTAGCAAAACATTGTGTTTAGAGGGATAAAAGGAACTGCAAAACAAGATCCTTTCTATATGTCTGGTATTAAAAAAAATTGGGGGGCATCTGTATCAGATATTTTTTTAACTTAAAAGATGTGTCTCAAAAACAAAGAAAGATGTGATGGTGCTTAGTGGCAGAATTCTCACCTGCCATGCCAGAGACCCGGGTTCACTTCCCAGTGCCTGCCCATGCAAAAATAAATAGATAAATAAATAATAAGCCCACTGCTTTTTTTAAAAAAAGAAGATACATGTCTGTCTCAATATGAATATTATCTTTTGATACACATGAAAACAAAATGTGAAGGAAAACACCTCTAATTGTACCACTTTTAACAATTATATATTCACTTTATCTTTTTTTTCAAATGCATTATTTCTATAACATTTTTTAATGACTAAAAAAGGGTGTTTTGTGCTATTTGATATGCTTCATAGATATTCAAGATAAATTTCGGTAATTAGAATCCTTTCCTAATTATTACCCTTAAGGTGAAAATTTAACCTGAAATCATTGGCTTTGTCTTAGTGAAAGGTAAAATTATAGCTGTGACATTAGCATTTATTCCTTGTAGTTCTGCCCCACCCCTCAAAAGGACAAGTTAAATTACTTAGTTTTAAACAGTAGTGTGGTGGTGATGTTAAAATTAATGTTCCATCTGCATTCTCAGTTTTTTCCATTTATGTAATGATAGACAATGTAAAAAAAAGGAGATGGTTTGAGAAGAAACTGGTTTTGTGATCTGGAGTACCTCTGGTTGAACTTTCAGTGAGTCGCCCCCACCCCCCACCCTGCAGTGCATAATAATGGTTTTCTGTGTTACAGCTTCCTGTGGAAGATGATATTGACCTCAGCGATGTGGAGCTTGATGATTTAGGAAAAGATGAGTTGTGAGAAGCGCAGCAGAGATTTCAAACAGTTTTCTTTTCTTGAGAGCGGATTTTTCCAGCAGTGAAGGAACATCCTTTACAATCAGATGGATCTACCAGTGGCCTTTTTAACCAAGAAGTAACACTTGATTGATCATTTGAAAACACTGCAACAGTGAACTTTTGCATCTCAAGAAAACATTGAAAAATTCTATGAATTGTTGTAGCCAGTGAATTGGATTGTACTGTCAATATTTTGAAGAAAACTGATGTTCTGTTGAAACATTTTTCCATCCCTCTGACTGCTGCTTGATTGTTCTTTGAGGCTGGTTCTTATGTTTTTAATGTGATTTCTTTCTTCATTTGAATATTAATGGCTTTTTTCCATTAAATAATAAAATATTTTGGACAATGCCAATAAATGTATGAAATTACTGTCCACATCATAATTTCAGTCTGCTGTTTAGCCAGTAGGTTCATAGTATGAAATGATGCCCTGGCGTCTTTCTGCCCTGCCGACTTTTTAAAACAATGTCATCTGGCTATCTGCCACAATGTAGATTTTTACGTGCAGTCTAGAATTTGAAATTCTATTTATAAATGTATTAAGTGTGAAAAACAATGAGTTGTCAGTGGAGACCCCATTTCATGCCAAATACTTATCTTCTAGGGGCATCGCCAGTGGCTTGATTATTAGGAAATATATCTGGTTATACGGGGTTTTTATTAGTAAACTCTTACAAAATATCCATTAAGACATGAAGTACAATAGCAGGTTACCAATTTATAGGTGGTCCACGTTTATGTATAACTTCCAGATAAATGAAAAGTTACACAATAAGTTCTGAGTTATGTTTCTTTAGGTGAAGAGATGATTCAAAGGACGGAGAGCATTTCTTTATTGTAACTTAAAAAAAAATAAATACAATTGTAACTAACTTTTGTGATCAATTTTCTGAAAATCCAAATTATGTAAAACATAATTTTACCTAACTCTTCTCCAGCTAAGGGAAAACATCTGTACCCATTTGCAAGGACATGAAAGCTTTGGGCAGCTGGCCTTTTTTAGTCAAGAAGACCAAGATCGATGTGGAAGTAGACATAAGGAAAGTAATCTTGATTATTAAGTTGTAATCCAGGGATCTCCACAGATGCCTGTAAAAGAAGACATGGTAATTTTTCTAAATGCATAAACTAGTATTCTGTTTAACTTTTAATCTGTTATGTGTATATATATATATATATATATATATATATATATTTTTTGTTGTTTTTTTTGCTTGTGGGGAGGGCGGTACATGGGCTGGGAATCAAACCCAGGTCTCCCACAAGGCACGGGAGCATTCTACCACTGAACCACCCATGCATCCTAATTTGTTATATTTTTAGGTGGAGCTCTCCAGCTACCTATTTTCTGTTCTGTACATTTCCTATCCCCACCCCACTCCCACACACACACCCTTCCTTGTTATGCTTTAACATGTGTGACATGTATGTTTACATAACAGGCTAGTAAATGACGTTTTTATTTTTAAATAACCTCCTATATGTAGAAATTGATGCAGCTATTTCTGGAATATATACCTACATCCAATATACTTGCTGCTGCTACTTCATCCAAATGTTTGAAAACGGAGTTCAGAACCTCTCTTAGACGTTTGGTGGATGACTTCTTATGAGGCTGTAGGAGCACTGCCTGAAAATTCACAGGTAGTCCATACCTTTTCAGGTAGATAAAATGTGTAGATAGGTTACTCCAAATGTAAAGATAGAGAAAAGGATCTGACAAGAAATAAAGAGCAAATTCTATTGAACATGTAAAATGCCGAACAATTTCTGACAGTGATAGTTTCTGCCTGCAGAGCACAGAGGGTCCTTGCCCTGGCCAAGAGTGAACATCACATGATGCGTGCGCAAGTTGAATGGAGGCAACTGGGCTGAATGTTTGTCTGACACTGAGCTTAGCTGTCTTGTTTTTCTCAACAAAAGGGAAAAAAAAATCTGGTTTACCCAGATTGTATTGTTTCCTTTTGCTAGAAGCTTCAGTTGGATAGAAAGGATTTTATATGTACCTGGTTGCATGCCTGAGTACATTTAAAGTCATTTGTTGGAACAAGCTATTCCTGTGGTGTTAACCCTAAATAATTAAAATGTTTATACCAGGCATACTATTTATAAATAGTAAACATGCATTTTGTGACTCAGTTTTTTTTTTAAATAGCCTACCTAAAAAAATGCTTTGATGTACAACAGACCACCTGTGTTGTCTTCCTACTGCTCAAACCATGTATGGATATGCAGGTAGTCCTTAGTAAAGACTTTCTCTTCTGTAATACTTGTTTTCCTAGACTGAGGCCTGACATGTAAATAATTCCTAGTGGCAGGGTTTGTAAATACTTTTAGTAGGTTGTTATTTTGCAGTCAATGTCCTAAGTTACCCGAACTCCCAAGCTTTCCTAGTTGTCTCTGGTTGCTGGCGATGCAAAGTATTCTGTTCACTAAAGAACTGAGATCTACTAGGTCTGCAGAAGGGTCTAGTTAAAAATACATGAAAAAGCCACTTGTAACTCCAGGTGTTAGTGCTTTTATTATCAGCCAAGACCTACCCAGTAATGTTTTTAACAACACCAGGCAAGCATGATAAAATGAGTAAAAGAGGTCAGCAGGGTACCAGTGTTTGACCCTTACCTAAATCTTATTTCCAAGAGGCAGTTGGCACAGAGCCTGGCAGGTGTTGAGAGGGATGACACTTGGTAGCACGTGGGCTACATCGTGGGTAGGAGGGGCCCAGATGATCACCCTCATTTCTTTTATTCCTATCTTTGGTTAAAGCTCTAGAGAAAACAGGCATAGAGACTAGTGCTTACTAGCAGAGCCCACCTTGCTTGAGTGACCAGTTTCCCTTGTCTTGCCTTCCCTCCTAAATTTCCTACCATAACTCTAGAAATGCCCTGTAGGAGCTCATTGCCCTGTAAGCAAACACTAGCCCAAGCAATGTGCATGCTAAACAAAAGATTAGCATTCTGGCTCTCGATGATACTGCTACCTGCACACAAAAACCTTAAATGGATCTGGCTTTCCACCCTTCTTCTCATCTTCTGTCGTTCTGCAACAGTCATTCCCAAGTTGCTCTGGGAGATCGTTTATCCTCCCTGAAGAAGTACCCCATCTTTAAAGCTTTTTCCTCTCCTTACCACTCACCTTCTGAAAGGCAGAGGCATGCCTACTTGATGAGTAATAAATGTATTCAATTCACTCAATAAATAATGTGTTAAATGTTGATGAATAACTTGTCCTCCCTCATCAAGCTTCCAAGCCCTTGCTCCCTTAGCCCACCCTCTGCATCAAGAGGTGGACAGTCCTCCACCCTCTTGCAGAAGATTCCCTGTCCTCGCCTTACCTCTTTTTGTGAACCCGTCTTGCTAACCCTCCATCTGGATCAGTGCCGTCTCTACTCTACTCAGAACGAGACTTGTGGGAAATGGCTGGTCAGCTAACCCCACTCCTCATTCTTGAGCCCTCTACCCCATCCTACTCCCTCCTACACTGCTTAATAGAGGACACTGCCTCTGACTTCCTGTTGATGGCTGAAGTTACCTGCCAGGAAACCCTGACCCTGCACCATCTGTACTGAGAATATTTGCTGTCATTACCAGCCTGCCACTCCTTTGCTGTACTATCAACCCCTTCCTATTACACTGACATGTTCAAACCATGCCCTGTTCAAAGTAGAAAACATCAAGTCCTTAGAGCTCTCACACTATTGCTCTTCCTCTGGGCCAAATTTCAAAGTATCTGACATCCTACCTCACTCATTCCTCAGCCACTACGCTAGCTTCTCCCACCACCAGTTCACAGAAATAGATGTTGAAATACCAAGTTTGGTAGAGCAAACAGAAGGAGGATGTAACATTCACCTGTTTCCCTGTTTCTCTGGCCTGCCTCCCTCCCACTGGTTTGAATCCCCTTGTTTGGCACTTGTTGCTCTGCCTTCCTTTTCCCAGAGTTGTCTTTGTCTTCCCCGCCCACTCTGTCCCCTACACTGATAGCTTAAGGGGAGGGCTGAGTCTCACTCATCCACCTCTCTCCTCTAGTCTGGAGTAGGACAAAGAGTAGATTAGTGCTTGTCGACTTAATAAAATCAATATGAAGTAGGGGCAGACCTCATTTGAGGAGCTGCTAGTTCATCCTCATGGATGAAGTGAATCAGGTGTTTAAATTATCCAAGAAGGAAATGGAAATAGGCCCTGGGCTATGAGTTTGGAGTTACATCCAGGTAACACCTACCAGGTAGCTAGGTAATGAGGTCTGGGTTTGGGGAGAGGTGTTAGACGAGGGCAGGTATTAGGAAATCATCAGTGGTAGGTGGTCAGCGAAGCCATGTTGGTGGATGAGATCCCTTAGGGAGAGGCAAAAAGCAGGGGAGTCCCAACATTTAAGGAGCAAGTAGAGCTAGAGAAGCTCTTGAAACAGGCAGGAGGCTGACCAGGAAGTAGAGCGCAAAAGGTGATGGTGGCTGTTAGAAGGGTATTGGGGACCTCTGACCCTCTACAAAACAAACTAGTTCCATCCCCCATCTCATATTACTGGCAGCCCCTCCCAACATGAAAAGGTTAGAATGGGCATAGCCCAAATACCCTAAAGAGTGGGAGAAAGATCAAAGGAGATGGTGGAGTTATACAGGGAAGGTAGGGTTTAACAAATGAGTGACTACTAAATCATTATATTGATATTTCTTTTAGTCTCCAGTGTTTTGAAGCAGCTAGAAGTAAAATCATAAAATTGTGGAAATGTAACCCATACCAAACTGAAATATTTTATACAACTAATTGTTGCAGTATGCTTTGAAATTTATTGCTTTTTTGTATATATGTTATTTTTCACAATTAAAAAAAAAATCATGTAAAATTAACTAACTTTCCTTTTAAAAAAAAGTTCTCCTACTGGTCGCTTTTGGAACACTAGAGACACAGTGTGGAAATGGATTAAGATTCTAAAACTAGTTAATGGAGTAAAAGTCCCACTGGAGGCAGTTTCCCAGTAGAGCACTGAAAGCCTGGTCTTCTCTGACTTGGCCAGTAATGTTCTATGACTGAAGAAACTGAAAAAAAAATAAATGATATAGCATATCTATCAATGTCAGGATTGAAAGTTATTTGACAGCCTGGGGAAAAAAAATAAATGACATTTAATAAGTATAACAAAAATGTGGTCCACTGATGGTTTTGAAAAGTAATTTGCATATACCTTTAGGAGAAAATACTGAGTTTTATTGAGCTCAAACAAGACATTAATGATGTCTACCTCTAACTCTCTCTTGAGACAGTGAGCAACCTCTAAGACATGGACAGGCTATCTGTCCTGGGCCCCGAGTCCCACTGATTTCTAAAGCAAGCCAGGTTTACCTGGGGCCCACTATACCACGGAAAGCTAGAACATTCCAGGCCAGGTGAAGTACAGCCTTCAACCTAGTGCTGTAATCCTTGAGGGGATTCAGGAACCACAGTCGCATCTCTATCTGGACAAAACCACACATTAGTGGCTGTGGGGAGATGAACTAGAGGCAGGGAACCAAATAAGGGCTTTGTGGCAACAACCAGACAAGCCAGACCAGGAAGAGAGAAAGCGAAGGCAGGCCTGACAAGGCTTATTAAGGGATGCAGTGGGGAGAGGCAGAGGGACCCTGAGTTTGGAGCATGGTGATGGGAAGGATAGTGAGGCCATTGGCAGAAACACGGAGCCCAGAGGAAGGGGTTTGCGAGGAAATTGAGCCAGCTATGCAGGTAAAGCCCACAGCAGGACACGGAGACCCAGGAGACATGGGCAGGAAAAAGGAACCAGGGCCAGGGAGCTGGTTGGTGTGGGATCTTGAGGCGACTATCAGTGCAGGCAGTAGAGAGAACAATAGAGTCTGAGGGGTGGGAGAAGCTCCAGGAGGCGGCAGATCAGAGCAGAGAAAATCTAAGGTGAGGGAAAATCCCAGAAAAAGGGGAGTCATCAGTGTTTGATGCTGCAAGAGATCCCACAATATTTAATGGCACAGGAAGTGTTTAAGGCAGAAAAACAGGCTTCAAAAACACATTTCCCATTTGACTCCATTTTAGTCTGCAAATTAAAAAAAAAAATCTGAAGGAGTACACATCAGAATATTAAATGTCTCTTCTCTTGATGTTAAAAGTGCATTTGAAAAAAAAAGGTAAAAATAAAAGTACATGTGATTTATATTCATCCTCTCTATAATTTCCAAATTTTCTACTGTGAACCTAGTTTGCTTTAAAATATATATATACACCCTCCCCGTCTACGTGGGACATGACTCCCAGGGGTGTGAATCTTCCTGGCAACGTGGGACAGAAATCCCAGAATGATCTGAGACCCAGCATCAAGGGATTGAGAAAACCTTCTCCACCAAAAGGGGGAAGAGTGAAATGAGACAAAGTGTCAATGGCTGAGAGATTCCAGAGTCGAGAGGTTATCCTGGAGGTTATTCTTACGCATTAAGTAGATATCACCTAGTTATCCAAGAGGAAAGGGAGAGGCTGGAGGGAACTGCCTGAAAATGTAGAGCTGTATCCCAGTAGCCATGTTTCTCGATGATGATTGTATAATGATATAGCTTTCACAATGTGACTGTGTGATTGTGAAAACCTTGGTCTGATGTTCCTTTTATCTACCTTGTCAACAGATGAGTAGAACATATGGAATAAAAATAAATAATAGGGGGAACAAATGTTAAAATAAATTTAGTAGGTTGAGATGCTAGTGATCAATGAAAGGGAGGGGTAAGGGGTATGGTATGTAAAATTTTTTTTTTCTGTTTTCGTTTTATTTTTCTGTTGTCTTTTAATTTCTTTTTCTGAATTGATGCAAAGGTTCTGGGAGATGATCATGATGATGAATATGCAACTATGTGATGATATTGTGAATTGCTGAGTGTATGTATTGGGAATGTTTGTGTTTCTTTCTTGTAATTTTTTTCTAATTTATAAAAATTAAAAATAAAATAAAATAAAAAATATATATATGGCAAAGGAAGTGTTTAAGGCAGAAAAACAGGCTTCAAAAACACATTTCCCATTAGATTCCATTTTAGTATAATATATATATTATACTGTATATATATATTTGGTGGTTCTAAATGTATTGTTTGTTTTCTTAAATAAAAAGAAGTAAAAAAATTTAAAAAGCCAAAGTAAATATGTTGTCTTGCTTTGGTTTTCTCTTTCATGCTCAAAAGTGGCCTTGAAGGTTGATGATGGAGAGAGTCCTGGCACGTGGAGGAGTTACTGCTGGCGTCAGAAGACTGCATGGAGGGGCAGGGGCAGGAGCCAGGCAGGACTCGAGGTGGCAGGACAGAGAGTGGAGAAGACACCCTGGGACAGCAAGGGGGAGGCGAGGCAAAGGGAAAGTGTCCTGGGGCCTGGGAATCTCCAGCACATAGCCAAGAGCCAGTGGGGAGAGGGCAGGAAGGACAAGGCACATTCTGGAGGAAGAAAGAGGAGCCAGCATGTAGGCACAGGTGAGGGACAGGTGAGGCTCAGGTGAGGGATGTCTCCACGCACCTGAGCACGGACTCCACGAACACTCTCAGGGCCTTTATGTGGATCCAGGCAATAAAGGCTTCACTGAAGTTGACCTTGAGCCAGCGCAGCAAGGGACCCTGCAGAGATAGGAGGGCGCCGTGACTCCTCCTCATGGCCCTGCCAGGCACCCAGGCCAAGAAAGGACTTGGGTTTCAAAAGAGCCAGCCCTGATAAGAGAAGAGATGCCCAGGGGCCAGCAGAAGCAGAGAGGAGGGAGGTCAGTCAGACCAGCCCTAGGTTAGGCTCAGGACCACATCATCCAAGGCGCTCGATGCTGGGGAAGCTCAGCGGCCCAGCCACCCAGCACATGCGTGGTGCCACCACTAACAGGTGGGGGAGAGCCGGGGGGCGGCCCCTGACCTCACTCTCAGCAGGCAGCTAGCAGGCTTCTGTCTGACACTGTCCAGCCAAGGAGCCTAGCTCTAGGAAGGCTCGCTCAGAGCCAGCAGCCTGGCGGTCCCCAGCGTCCCTAGCATTGTCCAACAGCTGCCTGCTTCCAAGGGAGCTCCTCCAGCCCCACCTCACGTGTGCACACCCCTCTCAGGGCCACAGCAGCTGCCACTAATGCTGGTGTGACCGGTCCCGGGGCTCTGAATCTTCAAGCCCAACTTTCATCTCCAACTGCCCACAAAGATCAGGGGTGAGAGTCCAGCCAGGAGGCCAAGGTTGGGGAGCTAAGCTGCCCAACCACCTCCCCCTCCACCCTCTCCAGCCAGGGGCCCTGCTCCATCACCAGCTCCAGCCACCCCCGGCCAGGGCAGAGAGGCACCCCGGCCGACAAGCACCATTCACTGCTGGGAGAAGAAGAGGCAGCTCCAAAGATGCCCTGCAGATTAGGAGGAAATCATGAGTCTGGGCTCCTTTAATTTAAGACCTCAAAAGCCATCTGAGATAACAGAAAATGCAAGGATTTGTTTCCTCAGAAGTCACAGATGCCTGAGCTGGGGAAGTTGCGAGCCAGGGAACCCCAGGGCTCCCGGGGGAGTTGCTTACCTCACCCTCGCCCTCACTCTCTCTCTCTCTGTCGGTCTGCCCCGCAGCGGGCCTATCAGGGTTACCTAGCAGGGTTACCTTAACCATGTGGTCCGGGAAGGTAGATGATCCCTTTTTAAGAGCAACACAGGAAGTTTGCTAAAGGCACAGAAATGATTTATTAATCTTTCAGCAAACATGCATCACAAACAAACAGAAAATAATTCTCATCCCCTGAAAAGCATGTGAAAGCAAGCTCAGCAACTGCAGCAGGCCCGAGGGACTCGGCACGTGGCTGGACTGGAGATTTGCTAAGGGGCATCGGGCCATGGGGAGTGTTAGCCTTTGGGTTCCATATTCCAGGGACTGTGCCAATCACTTGCAGAGTTATGGGGTCAGCTCTGAAATCCCACTTTCTGCCAGGCCGTAGTCAGAACCTCCCGTTTGGCAGGACAAGGAGAGCACCGAGAGCTAGTTAGTGGGAGCAGCCCTGTCTGGGCTTGGTCTGGAAATTTCCCGCCATGCCCTACCCCCAGAAGCTCGCTGGCATCCACCACTGCATTTCAACAGGCGGAAAACGTATCAGGCATGCTGGTGGGCCAGTTCACCTTTTATCATAGTGTCTTGGCAAACAGGTGAAAAACATGGGAAAAGCCCACCCCGTGCTCTCAAAGCGAATGGAAACCGCAAGACCTACAGCTCATCTCTTCTGGTTGACAAGGAACAAAAAGGATATAAGATGCCTGGTCAGGTAAGCGTCAAAACAGGCTAGAAGAGGAAAGAGAGCCTCAAGAAGCCTGGAGTGGGGCTGAACCTGCCTGAAGCTCTGTTCCCTGGTACATAGTGGGAGCCTCCCCAGGAACTAAATATTTCTGAGCCAGTAACTCCTTTGTGCTCCATTACCCATCACAGAGAGACCTTGCAGTGCAAGGGCCCACCCAGGGACTGAGTGGGAGGGGCAGAGTCTACTCCATGCAAAAAAAAAAAAAAAAGCTGGCAACCTGAGACCCAGGACGCAGCAGGAAGGCTCTAGTGATTCACCCCAACCCCCAGGGGGTCTGGCAGGGCTCTGCCAACTCTGCAGTGGGTGCCCCACTGTACCACCCATCCTCAGGCAGAGCTCCTGGGCAGGATGGTTGTGGGATTGCCTGCCACTGTTCAGTCCTCAGTCCAGACCCACTTGGTGCTCTTTTGGGGTCAGGACTAAAGCAGCTAAGGGAAAAGGCTCAGTTAAAGAGAAGGTCTAGAGGGTTCATAGGGAATTAGGGTTTCAAGTTCGCTAAGCTTAAGGAAGAAAACCCTTTGGATTTCAGCTCTTGTTAAAGTACTTCTACCTCTGATTGGGTCTGAGGGGGCCTGTGGTCACTTGCTGAGGACAGGACTCAGGCCACAGTCCTCCAGGTCAGACATTTCTGTTCAGGAAGGGGCAGACCCTCCCCCTGAGCCCCAGCCAGAACCTGAATGGTTTTGGGGTGTGTGCATTCACTGGGTGCACACATGCATGTGTGCGCACCAATGTGCACTTGTGTACGTGCTTATGTTTGGGGAGGAAGGCTAAAATCCCCGCTATGAATTTTATATTCAGTGGCCTTCCTCAATGGGGGCCATCCAGTAGGGCTTTCTGAGAACCTCTATTGGGTGTCTGTGGCTGTCACTCACTCCTCAGGGGGCAGTCGCTTGTCTGGAGCCCCTGGGGAAAGAGCTGTTGACTGAGAGAGGTCAGGCTGGACGTGCAGAATCTGCCAGGCCGTCCAGCTAGAACTCAAAAAAGGCCACAGGCAAACACTCAACCACATGAGAAGCACTCTGCTGGCCACTGCTCTTTACTCCAAGCACCTACTTAGAGCCTTATACTTATACACCTACTTTCCTCCAAGTGCCCTGAAGGACATTCCATTCATTCTTTCCTTCCTCTCTACAGCTAGAGACTAGGCTGGAAGGTTCTCCAAGGAGCCATCTCTGGTGAGGATGGGAGAGAGGGCCCCAGAACTTCCCATGTGGACTCCCCGGGCTTGCACAGCTCTGCAGCTGATGGACGCTATGTCCTTTAAGTTACCATTTTTCAGAGCAACTTTCCCAAGGCTACACTGCTTACATTTCAAGAAATGAGAAACTGATCTGTATCCCTCTTGGGCTAAGCTGCCCTCATAGATTCTAAGTTCCTGGGTGGCTGTTGTGGGAAGTCCCTCAGATAAGCATCCTGCTCTTTGCTGAGAACCTAGGGGAAGTAGGTCCGGGTCCGGTGATGGGGAATGTCCCATCGCTCAGTGCCACTCTCTGGAAACAGCACTGCAAGTAAGGAGCCTCCCGCTCCGAGGCAGGGCGACTGCCAGTGCTCAGAACCAAGGCCCGGCCGGCCTTGCTGACCTCAGGTGAGGGTCAGGCCAGGTTCTCTCTCCAGGGGGAATACTCATGAATTCACTTCTGGGAGCCTCAATTTCCTTATCTGCAAAATGGAGTAATGCAAGGTGGTCCTCATGTGTCACAGCCCATGCTCAACCTCAACGGTTATTTGAGCAACGTCACCCTTCCCCGACGCTGCCCTGGGAGACCCATGACAACAGACGGGCCTGGGTGGAGTGAGCCTGGGAGCTAAGAGGTGGGGGGGCAGGAAGGGGCAGGGGCACCTTGACACCTGGTGTGAACCTCCAGCCAGCCTCCAGCACATACTCACATACTGTTGCTTCTTATCGGACAGCAGTCTAGTCATCTCTTCCCTTTCCCTTTTAATTTCCTTTTCATCATAAGAAAATTCACGGACAGTGAACCTTCAAACGAACAAATGGGGGGTTTCATTAAAAGATCTGCAGTCGGAGCAGAGACTTCCACCCCTACCCCCAAGTGGACACCAATGGACCCCAGAGAAGCCCGCCAAGGCCAGTCCCTCACTTGTTTTCTCTGGCTTTGGTTTTGAAGTCATCAATCACTTTTCGAAACAGAGTCACCGTGAAGAGGCCGCCATCATTGTCCTCGGCAATCAGTCTGTTGGAAAGAAACATTTGTTTGCTGGACCCATCAGAGGCCCCATGCTTGGAACGGGACTCACCCCCAAGGGGAGCCTCCACGTCCCCATCAGCCATCGTGGCCTCTGCTCAAACCCTATTATTTCCTAACTCCTGGTTCTGCGGTCCTTAACTCCCTGCCTTTGCCCATCCTTTCCTGCCCCTTGTACTCAGCCCTGCAGGCTAAGTCCTCAGGGAATCCATGTGGGCTAAGCATGGGGAGTGCAGAAACCTGGGTTTTAGCTCCACCTCACCAAATAAATTTCGGTGAGCTCCCAGGGTCACTACCCCCAGGCTTCGGTCATCTTGCCTGTGTCATGGGGTATCCTGGCTCTGGCACGTGAGTTATAATGAAGCAGGGTGGATTTCCAGAGTTCCATCATTCCATTTCCCTTTCAAGGTAACCATAGTCTAACTGGACAGAGCCTCCTTGGCACCCCTCAACCTGGGACCTCTGTGGGGATAACATGTGGCCTCTGTTATCAAAGCAGCACATGGACATCTTTGGGGCTAACCGTCTAAGGCCAAGAGACCTGAGACCTTGAAAGCAGGAGGCCTTGGGCATGGGCAGGTCTCCTGGCCAGGAACCCCTACTGCTTGGCGTCTAAAAGGCAGCATTTGGGGAGCAGCTAATTTCTCTGCTGGGCAGGCTCGCCTTCCAGGTCTCCCTCTTCCCCCTGCAAATGTGGCAGCCCCAGGCTCCGTCCTCCAGCTTCTCTCTCTTGTGACCTCTGGCTGTGACAGTCCTGTTCCCTGCACCCCTCAATTTAGCTCCTGATCGCTATCTCCTGTGGGGCAGTGACCCTGAGAAAGCAAGCTTGGGAGCAGGTGCCTCAAGGCAGAAGGCTTCAGGGAGTGTGTGCGCGTGTGTGTGTCCCGAGGCAGATGGAGGCTCATGGACTGCCCTGAGGCTCATTTTCAGAAACATTTTCAATTACACAGTATTTCAGACATACAGCAATGTACACAGAACAACCAATATGTAGGTATCAGCCACCCAGCTTAAGATAGAAAACAGTTTTCACAGAGCTGAAACCCCAAAAGTACCCTTTCTCAACTGCAGTCCCCTCCTTGCCCCAACACCACTGCCCTGAGAGCAGAGGCCCTCATTCCCACACCTGCCTCCACAATCCCCCAGCTCCCACGTATGCTCGTCACGCAGAATTGAGTTGTCTGAATGGCTTCGAGCCCCAAGCAAGCCCTGGCTTGCTTTCACAGCTCACACAGTGGGATTCATCCCTGCTGGTGCTTGCTAGGATTCTACGTCGTGCCTTTTCCTGACAGGATGATGTTCCATCAAGTGAAGGTTAACACGACACATTTTATCCATCCTCAGCCTCATTTTCACAGCTCCCCCACCGGCTGCACCAGCTCTGACTCCAACAGGCCACATGCCTTCTTCCCCTGCTTGCCCATTCCAGGGCAGCCACCCAGGCCCCTGGGATGTGGATAAGAGCCAGACTCCACAGGCTGAGAATGCAGAGATGTGTGCCACCAGAATAGTGAGCACAGACGCCATGGGGCACCGAGGGGCCCCCTCTCCAGCCTGCAGTGTCGGGAAAGAGGCTCCATGGGAGGGGAGAGACTTTCAAAAACAAGGGGAGTTGGACATGTGGATGACTACGTGATGGCAAAGGAATTCCAGGTGGAGGGACTTGGGTGGGCAAAGAAATGGAGGCAAAGAAGGGCAACAGCTCCAGGTACTGTTCAGCGGTTGGTTGTCTCATATTCCATGGAGACCCCAGAGCCCCCCCCCCCCCCCCCCATGAGGGGACTGGGTGAGTCCCACTTACTTGGTCGATCGAGGGACCACCATGTCCGAGAGGGACTCGTAGGTTTTCTGCCACTGTGCGTAGTTCGGCCTGTGAGGACACAGAACCGGTCCGTGATTTTCTTGGAAGAGGCGTATAGGTGTCCCGAGCACTTAGGAAGCTGCACACGCTTTACCTTTATAGAGCAAGAACCACAGAGGGGCCCCAACATCCCAAGGCGCTGCCACGGCCACTGGGAACCCCCTGCCCAGCCCTAGCTTGGCCCAGCCTAGCAGTGGGGTCCCAGGGCACCCACAGAAGCACCTGTGTGAAAAGCTCTGGTGAAGGTACCTGTTTGGAAGCCTGAATGTTTGTGAGCTGCCTAATCCTGGCCCGGTGGGACCTCAGGCAGGTTCAATGACCTCCCACATGACAGTGAGATCAGGAGCACACCTCACAGACTCTCATGAGAATGAAATGAGAGCCGCCTGCAATGCATCTGGCACATAGTAGGTACTCATGAAATGGTTTCTTCTATCACTGCTCTTGCCACCAGGATGACCATCTCTGCTACAGGTGGTACCACCAACAGGGGGCGTCAGGGGCCATGTCAGGATTCCCTGGGATGAGGGTGGGGGTGGGGGTGGGGGGGAGTCCTTCCCGGCCCTGCTCTCCACTAGGCAGAGCCAGTTTCCTTTCATGATCACCCGACACGGGCTCAGACACCAAACACCCCACCCCTTCCTGGCTCACTTACTTGGGGACGATGACCAGGAGTGTGATAAGATACTCAGAATCCAACACAAAGTCTTCTTTACTCACAATATCGCTCAGTGTTCGGGTGAAGAGGTTTCCCCTGAAACCCACATGAAACAAAGGAGGGCGCTGAGCGCAAAGGCAAACGGAGACCCCACGGGTGCACCGCCAGCGGCCCCACCACCCACAGGCAGTGGGACGGGAAATGGTATGTCCCTGCAGAGACAGCAGGAGCCTTGGAGAATGGAGTGGCAGAGTGCGGTGGCTCAGAGCTACGGACCCCACAAAAACATGTCCTTAAATGTAACCTGTTCCCATGGGTGTAAACTCTTATAAATAGGACCTTTCCATGAGCTTAGGTGACATAAGGTGTGGCCCTGGTTGGATCTTAATCCTATTCCTGAAGGTTTTAGAGGGAAGGTCACAGAGAGAGAAAGCCACAGAGAGAGCAGCCTGGAACTGAAAGTCAAGGGAACTGGAAAGAGAAGGGAGAAGCCAAGTGAGGCTACCATGTGCCTTGCCACGTATGAAGAAGCCCAGGACCAAGGGTCACCAGCAGTCAGCCCCAGAATGCCAGCCTCTGGAAGGAAAGCAACACCTTGATGTTGCCTTCATTTGCACTTCTCCTGGTCTCAAAACCATGAGTCAGCAGGCCACAGTAGCTCAGCAGGCAAAGTTCTCGCCTGCCATGGCAGAGACACAGGCTCAATTCCCGGTGTCTGCCCATGCAAAAAAAAAAAAAATCTCAACCAAAAGGGGGAAGAGCAAAATGAGACAAAATAAAGAGTCAGTGGCTGAGAGATTTCAAACAGAGTCAAGAGGTTATCCTGGAGGTTATTCTTACACATTAAATAGATATCACCTTGTTAGTTAAGATGTAATGGAGAGGCTGAAGGGAACTGCCTGAAAATGTGGAGCTCTGCTCTGGTGGCCGTGTTTCTTGAAGATAATTGTATGATGATATGGCTGTCACAGTGTGACTGTGAGAGACTTATGTCTGATGCTCCTTTTGTCTACTTTATCAATGGACAAGTAAAACATATGGATTAAAAGTAAATAAATAATAGGGGGAACAAATGTTAAAATAAATTTAGTAGATTGAAATGCTGGCAATCGGTGAAGGGGAGGGGTATGAGGTATGGTATGTACGAATTTTTTTCTGTTTTCTTTTTATTGCTTTTTCTGAATTGATGCAGATGTTCTAAGAAATGATCATGATGATAGTGTGAGTTATTGATTATATAACAAGAACAGAATGATCATATGATAAGAATGTGTTTGTATGTGGTTATGTATCATAAATAAAAAATAAATAAATTTAAAAAACAGAAAGTGAGGGGTAAAGGGTATGGTATGTATGAATTTTTTTCTGTTGTCTTTTTATTTCTTTTTCTGAATTAATGCAAATGTTCTAAGAAATGATCATGATGTTGAATATGCAACTATGTGATGATATTGTGAATTACTGATTATATATGTAGAACAGAATGATCATATGTTAAGAATGTTTATGTTTCTTTGTTGTCATATTATTAAAAATTTTTTTTAATTAACAAAAAAATTAAAATAAAAAACAAAACAAAACAAAAAATGCGAGTCAATAAATCTCCATTAGTTAAGCCAACAAATTGCATGGTGGTTGCTTGAGCAATGAGGAAACTACAACAGGGGGCCTGGGACACATTCATAAATGATTGTTCTTCCCTGGCGCCTGGGCTGTGTGGGTCCCTCCTGTCTCTGTTCTTGTTTCTGGGGGGCCAGAGACACTGCCTCCTCCCTTCCAGGGACCGAGGCTGGCAGGGCCTCAGATATTATCACCCATCGCCCAAGGAGCTGCCGAACCCAACACCTCAGTGACCTGCTCTGCCCCTTCACAAAGCCACCAGCTACTGGAAGGGGACTGCGGGTAGTAGGTAGCTTAAGTTACTCCAGTATCAACATGCGGCTGGCTCATGAAGCCACCTGGCCCGTCACTGGCAGAGATGGTCCCGGATAGAGCTATGTTTCACTTTACAGGGTTTTCAGGGCCGGTGCCAGGGAGACACTTACCTGAAATAGCTTTTCTAAATGCCCAGTGGATATCTAGTCTGCACGGAGGTCACACAAGCACTCACACATGGATTGAGGCTGCAATTCTGGCAAATGGGCCAGCGTGCAACTACCAAGACTGTTGTTAGGATCAGCATATAGACCATGAAGATATTTGCAAACAGGTTGTGGTTTTAGCCCACAATGCTTCTCTAGTAAGAGCTCTCACCCACTTGGCCTAAGTTTTAAAGGCAATGGTAAAATGCCTATAGAGACCTATAGAGACCCTCCAGCCTGCAGAGGGAATCTGCATTTCTTTTGTCCACGCCATCACTGAACAGCTGTGAGTAAATCCCTTAGGATCCCTTGCCATGGGAACATGGACAGATGCCCTCCTACATGGCACTTGACGTGTTATCCTTACTCCAGCAGGCCCCAGCTCTCAGTTCATCTCTGTATCCCCAGGACGTGGCACAAAGCACACTTTCAATCGCTATTTGCTCAATAATTGAGCTCTACAAAAGCAGAAATTATATTGTATTTTTCTTTGTCTCTTTTGGGCCTACCATAAGGCCCAAGGACATAGGAAGTGCTTAATAAATGTTCATCAAAATAAAAGGAATAGAAAAGGGAGACAGAGGTTATTTCACCCTTCCTTGTATTCTTCCTTTCCTCTGTGTAGGCACTCAATTAATTAATCAGTGTTTCTCTGAATAACTAAATGAACTTCTGGACTAGTGGAATTAATAGGTTGGAAAAGATGTTTGCCTAAGTCTCAACCAATTCTTAAGAAGTCTACAACTTGATGGTAAGATGGCAAGACAGCTCAGTAGACAAATGGTCCTGTGGCCACCAACTCAATGCCTTGACCTATTCAAGCCAAGATCACCAAGGTCACCATTTAGGGCTCTCTGCCCCTGATACCTACCTCCTCCTATCCCCCCCACTCCCTCGAGGGGGTTGGGTCAAGGAGGAGATGAAACTAGACTACTGTCCAGTTAGTTCTGATCAAAGCAATGATGATAATTTCTAGACACAATGGATTTCTTTTTCTTTGCATGAGCAGGCATTGAACCCGGGTTTCTGGCATGGCACGTAAGAACTCTGCCACTGCACCACCATTGCCCGCCCCACAATGGATTTTATTTCCCACTAATATATTAGGTTCTCACCAGAAGACAGTCATCCCAGTGACCCAGTGAAGAGAGAAAGAGAAATGGGGAGGCACCTCCCAGGAGCTTTTCATTAGCATCAGAGAGATGACTGTGAGAGTTGCCCTTATTCTCTTCTCTGGAGTATCTTCATCTCCATTGTCTGGGGAGACTGTGAGAATTACCCAAGCCAACCCCTCCCAGTTCGGGAGCACTCTCCAGATTTACAGCCCTGGACAGAGGCTCTTCAGGTGGGTGCAAACAGCACCAAAGCCCCTGAAGCTGCTGGCTCTGGGCTACAGATCCCACTGCCCCCAGCTGCCCCTCCCAGAGGGCTGGGGTCTATTGACCACAGCCTCCTACTGCCCTGCCCTGGACTCTCTGCGGAGGGGAGACCACAGGGGAGGACCTCAGAGGGGCCAGGTGCTCTGAATAACCAAGGAGAGGCTGTGGGGTGAAATGCAGCCTCTGTGGTCTTCCCTTGGGACCACCCAGGAGGAGGTGCCATCACACCCTTCTTGAGCCTTTCCTCTCTTGTGGGCTCCGGGTCCTCCTCTCCCTGCACATGGCTCTTGGTGAGGCAGGTGTGGCTCTGTCTGTCTGACTCATTGTCTCTCATACAGATACAGACCTCCCATCACCAAGTGATCTGCATGGCAACTGCATAAGCTCCTGCCAGGACCGGGCTGTGGCCCAGCCTGGAGGCCCCATGCAGTGAGGAAACCTTGGGTACTCACATCGATCTCTTCTCCAGGTTCTCCAGGTTTGTTTTCAGAGTGTTATAGGTGGCCGTTCGGGATTTCAGGTCAGTCTCAATTTGTGCCAGTTGCTATTCGTGAAAGCAAAAGACCCTGGTGATCGTGGGTATTTAAGAAGTCGGGAGAACTTTTCAAAACAGCCACAAACTGGCTCATGGTCCTTTTAAGAAAAACAGCAAATCTTTCTCTTTTGCCCAGGGCTGGCATCCACCTTTCTCCTCTGCTCTCACAGACATCCCATGGGCTGGCCCTGCCTGGGGGGCCAGGCAGGGAGGGAAACAATAGCCCCACTTTAGATATGGCACTGGATGAGCCAAGTCTTCTCCTAGTTAACCCACCTTGGCCTGTTAGAGCAGGCCACAGCCCCCCGGAACCTACCCTCTCAGGCTCTTCTGGATCCCCCAACCCTCGTTTCCCAGCCTTGGGAACCATCCTGACCCAGATCTCACAGGTGCCCACTCTAGGGGGGCCAGGCCCCGCGGCAGCCCTTCCTGGGCTGCAGAGGTTAGGAAGGCTCCTTTCCGCAGAGTCAGACCACCACCATATTCTAGGGCTCCAGGGCTTAGGGAGCAAGTCCCGGGTCCCTCTCCTGTAGGTAGGCAGAGGCACGGCGGCATCGTGGAAAGATTGGGACGTAAGGCAAGCCTCGCTTCCAAGCCCAGCTCTTCTGCCCACCTGTTGACTGGCCTTAGATCCCGCATTTGCCAAACAGGGCTGATCATACCC
>PVIY010035829.1:0-25955 GCA_004026745.1 Myrmecophaga tridactyla
ATAAAAATAAATAATAGGGGGAACAAATGAAAAAAATAAATTTAGTTTGAAATGCTAGTGATAAACGAAAGCAAGGGGTAAGGGGTATGGTATGTATAATCTTTTTTTCTCTATTATTGTTTTATTTCTTTTTCTGATGTCTCTTTATTTCTTTCTCTAAATCGATGCAAATGTTCTAAAAAATGATGAATATGCAACTGTATGATAATATTAAGAATTACTGATTGTATATGTAGAATGGAATGATATATTAATGTTCTTTTGTTAAGTTTTTTAATTAATAAAAAGTTTAAAAAAAAAAAACTCATCAATCTGACAACATCTCAGTGGCTTGATATATCAGAAGTTTTGTTGTGTTTATTGGTTTTTTGCTTTTCTCCATTCATGGCAGCTCTGTAGCTCAGTGGCCATTCAGAGACATTCTTTCCCAAGTAGTACCTTAGGAGTGCAGGTTTCCAGGCTTCTTCTACCATTTCCAGCCGCATAAACAGGAGAGAATGAGAGCATGGATCAGGGATCCCACAGTTCCTTTAAAGTCCAGACCCAGAAATGCTGCACATCCTTTACCTCCCATCTCATGGCCACAACTCAGTAACCGTGGTGAGGCATGCTGGGAAGCAGCAATCCTGTGTTCTCGGAAGGAAAATGAAATGTTCTGATAAACACATTGAATGTTTCTGGCCCACACAAAGTTTATTTTGAATAAATAAGGTACAAGAGTCAAAGTGTTTACTCAGCAATTAAACAGTAGCAAAACATAATTTTAATTTCAGAGGCTAGCATCGTGATTGAGGAAATGGTTCCAGGACCATGCAACAGGGTGTAGGCAATGGAATGAATATTTATTAAGCACTCACTATCATCACTTATGAGCTCTTTTAAAATGCTCTTGAAGTAGCTATTTCACCTGTTTCATTAAATGAGGTAAACAAGAATCAGAGAGACTAAGTCACCCATGTGAGCTCACTTGACTAATAACTTACAGTGTGGGGACACAAATCAAGGAAAGAATCCAGCATCTTTGTTTGTTTCTTTTCATCAGCATTTTCCAAACCGGACTTTGTTAAATACTATCCCTGTGATGTGAGCCCAGCTGAAAAAATCTCATGGGTTAAAGCATTTGAGAAATTCTGAGTACTGTGTTTTTTTTTTCTTTTCAGGAGTCAAAATGCAGATCAAAATAGTTATAGGATATGAAAAGTCTTGAAGAGCCCATTTAGATGAAAGATCCCTGTGTTTTCATTACACACATTAATATTCCATATAATTAACTGGAACAAATCTTGGGAGATGTTGCTTTCTTGCAAAATCTCTATTTCCATTTTGGCATTTAATTTGGCACACCCACCCACACCTATATATCATTATATCTAATGCATGGATTTGGGATACAGCATGGTGTACCCACAAGGGCACTGGTTGGGGGAGTCAGGTCTCAGTCTGGCTCTTAGAGGTGCTTAGGACATTTATTCCTGGGATTTCTGCCTCATCATATGTAATGGAAGGTGCCACTGAATTCATTCAGGGGTGGCACATCATCTCAGATGCCAAATCAAGCGTGTTGATAAAGATTCCAAGGCCAGCGTCTATATAAGTAAACAAGGATGGATGACTAGTGGTATCTCCTATGGTCACGGAAGGAAGAAATAGTGTTTCGTGTGCTGTATGTAAATTTTCCATGTCTGAACTAATTAGCCTGAGGCTATTTTCAGCACTGATTCAATTTGGCATAAGAGGAATTACATTCTCCTACTCCTACCTACAAATAAATCATCTTGGGGGAACAGAGTTGGTCGTTGACCTAGGCATAACTTAACTAGATCCATTGCATGATTTAAAACCCAAGTACAAGGAAAGGCTAACACTAGACTCATCAAAGAGATGCATTGGTGGTAGGATCTATAAGGTATTTGGAAGAAGTGGTATTTGAGCTGGGTTTTGAAGGATGTATAGGATCTTGACAGGCAGAAGTGAAGATGTGATGGTCTAGGCAGGGAAAATAGCATTACTAGAGGCTGACGAAATGAAAGTCTTATGTTGATGGTGAGTGCCAGGACTGGGGAGGACATATACAGATATTGGGCATGGAGAAGAGACAAGTAGAGATGAAGGCAAGACCAAAGACAGGTGGGTGGGCACCAGCTTGCCATGTGCCCTGAAAGTTAACTCGAGAGATTGCTGACTTCCTATGTTCCCTTAGCAGAGTGGTCCTAGGGTGATGGTCACTGGGACAGTGGTAACCCCAAGAGGCTACGAGGGGAAGAACTGTCCCTGTGGAGACCTGGTCACTTCCCCACTGCTGACAGCACTGACTTGTGGAATCTGTCCCCTCTGCTCTCCCCTACCGCCCACAGCTCCCTTCCTGCGACTGGGCCTAATGAAATGTTTCCCGTTTTAATTTCCTCTCTGATGGGAGGAGCTCTTTTATCTCAGCTGTTTCCTTGACATCAAAGCCCACTCAACGCTGAATACCTGCCCGCCCCTTCCCCGGTCCTGTCCTCCCCAGAATCGTGCATAGAGGTTTTAATTCAGAGTCTCAGAAGACAAGCAAGGGGGCTGCTTTTGATTGATCAAACACAATCCCTTTGCTATTGTCTTTGGAGACTCAGGCTCCAAACATGAAAGATAAAAACTAGAGATGCCAGCTTGGTTTAAAATGGAAGTTTCTGCTGGATCTTTCTGTTCTTTCTTGAACTCATACAAAAAAAAAAAAAAGAAAAGAGCTTTCTCTCTTACGCAACCATTGTGTTGTTTTCTTGTCCCTCTTATTCCATTTCCTGAGTAAATTTTTACGTATTTCAGAAATCATAAAATTATCGAATATTTGTTGAGGTTCCTTTAATGATTTTGTGTATATTCTAGGTGCTTTATGTATATTAACCTCTGTTCTTTTAACCACTATCTTATGAAATGGATTCCAATATTCATCACATCTTAATGTGGGGAAACTGAGGCAGAGAGTGCTAAGGCATATGCTCCACATGGCTTTTAAACTGGTATTTAATTTAGCAACCAGGCTTCAGAGTCCCTGCACTTTGCCACCTCCCCAACATTCCATTCCTGGAGTAACATTCTATATGTTGACCTACAGTGAGCATCCTTACAACTTCATCACTGAAATATTTTCTATAAGAAAGTGCAACTATCTCCTGGATACATGGATAAAGGCAATGAGTGACTCATTAATTAAAGGAAACAAAAATATGTGGGCTCATGGATTGAAATCCATTTTGTGAAAAGTTTCCCAGACTAGCCTTATATCATATTCTAGTCTAGAAAATGGACAAAAAAAAATGTGAAAGACTCTTTGTTCTTGGGGACAGAGGAGAGGCATGACAGCAGGACAAAGAACTAATATAGCCTAACAGGAAACTGTTGTGTGGGAAGCAGACTCAGCTAATCACATTTACTTTCTGTACTTCCAGCCAAGTTTGGGGCTAAAGAACATAGGGTTAAATCTGTTATGATGAAGCATTTCTTGGATAAGCTAGCTCTAATTCTCACATCCAAAATTCTATCCGCTCGTCTATTGGATGCAGAAGCCAAGAGTCAGTTAAAAATATGAGAGGAAAAATCATGTGACATATAATAAGCTCGACACATCGCCCATGTAGGATGAGGCAGCCTGGAAAGTAACCAGATTCTTGGGTGTTAGAAAGAGAATTCTATCAGAAGGTATGCACGACAGGCCTGCAGGCTGAAGATGCCCCATTGGGGGTATATGGCTTAATGTGAACAGAATTTGTTCTGATAGTTATTATTTGATCACATTAAACATTTGGAGTAATTTATATGCTCTTGATAACACAGAAGATACGGGAAACTGATTCGAAAAATGACTCAGGAAAATATCTCAGTAAAACTAGAAAAAAAAAAAAAACACTGTTAGGAAAAGGCTAGAACCTAGTAGTAGCTGCCTCCTGTGGGGCAGCTGTAAGATCTTTGATTTGTCATGACCCTGGTCTTCCCTTTATTTTCTTGAGCCAACAATCATTATTCAACCACATTCTTTACTGGTTCCTTATAGACCCCACTGGAATATCCACTTAGAGGGACGCCCCTCTACTTTCTTCTTGTTAGGGCCTTCCTAGAGGTTGGCAGCTCATTATACTTGAGATATCTCAGAGAATATCCAAGTGGGGAGAAGATTGTTCTCTGTTGACCTAAGAGACACTGGGGAGAAGCTTGAGGGCTACGATTTGGCCTGATCTAAGGTCTTCTTGGCCAAACCTTTCAGACCTGGAATGGGTTGTCTCAGACCATGGTGAGCTTTCTTATAGGAAGGAAGCGAATCCCACCTGGTTGTCCATGTTTCAGGAAAGTCATGGGTGTTATGCAGACAGCACAGTAATAACTGTTGCAGGCAAGAACCATTGATAAATGCTAACTTTGGGGGTAAAAAGCCTGATGAGAATAAAATGTTTACATATTCTCAAAGAATCTCCCCACAAAATACTTGCATATTACAAAGGGAGAATAATGGCTTTCCAAGGGAGAAGCACAGCAGATGCTCATGTCTCCCCACTGCCTTAACACGAAGCATTCACAGTGAACATCCAGGACTAAGATTGACATCACACACCCCCCCGGAGGATGCACCTTCTATAGCTGTCTTGTCAAAAATGTACAATCTCCATCTGATCATGAGTAAACAGCGGACAAACCCAACAAAGGGCAAACTTTATGTGATGGTTAGGTTCTGGTGTCACCTTGGCCAAATGATTATGCTCAGTTGTCTGGTCAGGCAAGCACTGGCCTGGCCATTGCTGCAAGGATATTTCTTGGCTGCTTGATAAACCAGAATGCTGGTGTATTAAATAATCAGTTAGTTGATTGTATCTATGGCTGATTACATCTTCGATCAACTAAGGTGTGTCCAATACATGAAATAATCCAATCAGTGGATGGCTTTTAAGACAGAAGAGAGACTCTTTCACTGCTTCTTCAGGCAGTGAATCTCTCCTGTGAAGTTTATTCAGATCCTTCATTGGAGCTACCAGCTTCACAGCCTGCCCTGTCCATATTGGACTCTTCCATTCCCACATTTGCATGAGATACCTTTATAAGTCACATATTTACAAGTCTCTCCTGTTGGTTCTGTTTCTCTAGAGAATCCTGACTGATACACTTTACAAAAAAACTGACCAGGACTCTTTTGAAAATGTCCAGGTCATGAAAGGCCAAGTAAGGCTGAGGCATTGTCACAGATCGGAGGAGAAATAACAATGAAATCTAACTTGGGGGCTTGGATAAGATCCTGGAAGAGTAAGCAGACATCACTAAAAAAACAAACAAACAAAAAAAAACTGGTGAAATTCAAATAAGGTCTATATGTTAGTTGATTTCGTGGTTGTGATAATAGTGCTAGGGTATTGTCAGGGGCTAACCTTAGGGGAAGGTGGCAGAAGGACACTTGGGAATACTTTGCACTGTTTTTATAACTTTTCTCTGAGTCTAAAATCATTTTAAAATTTGGAGAGGTTTTAGGAAGGAGGTATTGTAGACCAGATGCTTTCCATTCCCTGCCAGACCCCACAGCCCCTCACCGAGCTCACCCTAAATGGGGACAGCACTCGCTTATTCCCCTAGGGCTTTGACACCCCACATCAGGCTGCCCTTCTATGGGGATGCCCTATACTCCCCATTCGGGCTCAAACCCTTGCACTGACCTGTCACCCTGTGTAGACGATTCCTAGCCCTGCATCAGGCTCCTGTACCCCAACCCCAAGTCATATACACACACTGTTCGGCCACATCTAATGGCTTTTAAATGGAAGGGAACAAAAGAGGAAGAAGAGCTGTTCTTTGCTTTTGTCTTCCTCTTTGCCGCGGAGAAAGCCCTCCAAAAGCATGCAGCAGGTGTGTGTCGGCCCCCACCATTTGGCATCACAGTAAAGTAACCCACCTCCTTACCAACTAAATTAAGTCCAGCGTGGCCCAGCCTGGCCGCTGCAGTTGTCTCAGCTTCCCTTTGTCAACCTCTCCGCTCCGTCTCACTGCCTTCTCGTCTCCTCGCCTCCTTGACTTTTATTGCAGAATGTCCTGGGAGGTGACGTGGCCATTAACGAAACGAGACTCTCAAGGGCCTTTTAATAATGAGGCCATTGTTGGCCTAGACAGCGGCTCCATGTGGGTTAGCAGGAGACGCCCTTCCTCCCGGGAGATACAGCACCCTGAGGTAGGGTGCAGGTAGGGAGACCCAACTGGAATGGGAAGCCAGGCCCCTCAGCACAGCTGTGCTAGGACCCGGGACTTGCTTGTAGGCTGTGTGACGTGCAGCCTGAGTCACTGACTTCATTCTCCAAGGCTGAGCCTCCCCTGTATAAGACCATGGGGCACTCACAGGACGTGTCTTAGAGGGAGGTGGTCTACTTAAATGAAAGAAGGTTTGTCTAGAATTAGCCACCATGCCTAGCCCAAGAAAAACTCTCAATATATAGTTTTTATACACTCTTTATAGCTACTCCACGTGACGCAAACACTTTGGACCTAATGAAATGCTGACTTTCCTTCTGGGTGGCAAACTCCACAACAGCCAAGCCTGTCCTATGTTTTGTTGTTTTACCGGCACCTAGTACAGTATCTGACACCCAGTGGGTACTTGATGGAATGAAGGAAAGAAGGAATGAATAGGACTTTTGAGAACATCAAATGAAATAGCATGCTTTTAAGTATGTGCAGATGCTAATTATAGGTGCAGGTTACTTAACCTCTCACTCAGCACTCCATACAAGTCTCAGAAAGTCTCTGAAAATGGTCTGGACCCTACTTTTAATTTTTCCCTCAGGTCTATAGTGTATATCTGGTACTTCAAGTCAATCGATCATAAAATAATTAATACCTAGTGCCAGCATTTTTGCTATCATCTGGTGGTTTATGGATATATGTGCAAAGATTAAGGGTACTATGTTCAGTCTCCTCCTACATGGAGTCAGCACTTGTTTGTGTGACCAATAGAGCAAGCACGGGTAGTGATGTACGGCTTCCAAGGCTGGATCATAAAAAGCAGGATGGCTCCCCCCTTGGTGTCTTGGATCACTGGCTCTGGGGAAGCCGGCTGCCATGTTGTGAGGACACTTAAGCTGCCCCCTGGAGAAGTCTACACAGAGAGGAATGGAAGACTCCTCTCAAGAGCCGTGCCATCTTCCACGTGTGGGAAGGGGCCACCTTGGAAGTGGATCCTTCATCCCAGCCAAGCCATGAGATGCCTGCAGCCCGGCCAACAATTTGACTGCAAGCTCACTAGAGACCCCAACCCAGAACCTCCCATCTGAGCCACTCTCAAATCCCGGCCCACAGGAAATGTGAGACATATTAAACGTTTATTCTTATTTTTAAACCACTGGGTTTTGCAGTATTTTTTTGTTATGTAGCAATAGGTAACTGATAGATAACATGTGCTGAGTCTGGAACAACTTTAATTTCTAACTTTCTACTCCACTGCCAAATCATATGTCTCTAAGACTCTTGCAAAAAAAAAAAACGATCTTTGAAACTACCATTAATTTCCTACTATGTGCCACTGTGTTGCATGCTTTTTAGACACTTTCTCATTAACCTCCACTGGGACTGCAACTCTCCCAGTTTAGCCATTACTAAGTCATCTTTCAGGTGAGAAAGCCGAGGCGCAAAGAGAACCAGGAAGTGGGGGAGCCAGAATCTGGACCCTGTCTTATATCCAGAAGGGAGGGAAGTTGGAAGGGAGGGAGGGGGGCAGAAGGATGGACTAAGTCCAAGGCCCATGTTCTTAACCCCTGGGTCGGATTGCCTTCTGCTAAAACTGTTAATAATTATTAGCCAATCACCGGAATAAGTCCTTCACATGCATTATCACAGTTGACCTTCGTCACGATGAAGGTCATTTTACAAATGAGGGAACCGTGGCATTGGTTGTCAAAGTCAAGTTGTGTGTTCCTTTTGTTTAGTCTGAGAAATAGGGTCATACAATAAAACTTGCACATCCTTGAGATGATAAGCCATGTGACCTTTCTCTGATTTCATCAATACCATCTGGAAGCTTGCTAGGCACATAGTACTTAGAAAGTACTTAGGAATTACCTAGGGGACATGAAGGCAGAAAGGAAAGAAGGATGGGAAAAGGCATGGAGGGAGGGAGGAAGGAAGACCTTAAAAAGGATACTAAGATTCCCCTTAGGTCAGAACCTGGGAGAAGTTGAAGAAGATGCAAGGGACCATGAAGATGTCCATTTGATCCAGCATGGAGTTGGGTTCTGAAAGGATCCAGGTAGGAAAACATGTGACATAAGCCCGATAAAGCATTAGAAAGAACATGTGCTTGGATATTTAACAAAAGCCGATCCTACTGGGCTCAGCCCATTGGAGGCGTCAGGTGTGCTGGCTCCGTGTTGCGGGCTGTCTTTTCTTTCTTTTTTTTTTTTTTTTGGAAAAAGGTGAAAATCTGGATTTTTATGTGAAGACTCCCAAGTTTTAAAAGTTGATGCTAATTTTTCACCTTCAAAAAAAAAACAAAACAATTTTTGTTTTTTTTTTTTAAAGGCTGACCTGTCCAGCAGGCTGCACTTCAGTGACCTCTGCCAAAGAGAAACAAAGGGCAAGAGGTGGCCACACTGGAAAGGACCCAACTGCTAGAAAAGAGGAGAACAAAGAGAGGGAGGAATCGAGACGATTGTGGCTTGATTCGCACCCACCTTAGAACTTCCCATACCCAACTTAGAACTGGCTGGTATCACCCCTGGAGGCTGGACTTGAGGAGTGGGAGATCTTTAGAAACTTGTGGAAGAAAAAGAACATATGGCCCATCCTGTCCTGTTTGTAAACTCTGTCCTTGGGGGCAAAATGTTGTATAAACAGAAAGAAATTTCAAACCAGCCCCGTGGCAGGACATGAACTACATTCTTTGTTCAAGCATGCATCTGACCACAGACGGTTTTTATTTTTTCCTCTTTTCCCTTTTGACTCTGGGACATAAGGGATTGCGCACAAACTGGCAGTGAATGATATTTCTCGCGACTTTGGGTGATTATGTTCGTTAATAATGATTATCGCTTCCATGTAATATTTGCATGATGAACTATAGACATCTGGTGGAGCGTGCCTGCGCGTGTGGTGTTTGTTAGGAAACAGAAGCAAGCTAAACGCGCATGAAATGTGAAATCCAACCGTTCAGACTAAAAATAAAGTCAGCAGGCTTTAGGATTTCTGCATGCCAGCAATTCTGAACTGCTCATATATGCCACATTAGTTGCCGTGGAAACATGTGGCTGTGCATATGCAGCACACGGCGAGTACACAAATTGTGGGCCTGGCCTCTGGGGGGAGGGTCCCATTACAGAATTTTGTGTGTTTAGAAATATTTTGTAATAAGGCCCCTGGTTCACTTAGTGATGAAGTGTGCAACTGCCTCCATCAGCATCAACCACAAATTTGTTTCTTATGGAAATGAACCAGCGTGCTTTCAGGCAAGAGATTATATGCATGTGTGCGTGGGGGGGAGGGGGGCATAAGCACACACATATAAAATATTTTAATTTGTGCATAGAATTTTATCTTCCTCAAACTATTATATTACAGTTTGATTCCCTCCCTCCCCCTTCCCCCCTGCCCTGGAAATGCTGCACTTTCTTTTTATTTTTTCCTGCTTTAATCTGCAGAATCAACTGAAATTTCTAAGCTATGTACGAAGCAACGTGTATTTCTCAAGGCCAAGCACAGAGGCAAAGATAAACTGAGGGATACTTGAAGCATGGGTTCTGCAGCATGTTTTCTCTTAAAATGCAGATTTTCCATAATGGCCCATTTTCAGCATCACAGGTGTCGTGAATTCCAGGAGTCCTGGGCGGGAAAACCTTTACCCTGTTGTAAATGTTGTTTCGGTGCCATGTCAGTAAAATCTGTACAAAGGATCTCCAAGTGAGGGAATGTCTGATTTTTTTGGTACCTGCCCTGATTCGCCAGTCCGCCTGATATTTCTCGTCTTGGTTCTCTTCCAAAGTGTTAATCTAAATGTCTTCGGTAGCTGAGAATGGAATGCTGTTCTCTGCTAATGGTTTCCAGGGAGGCCCGCAGTTTAAAACTCCCTGGCGGATTCACAGCGTTGGAGGAAGGCCGCGCATCACCGACACTCCAGAGAGCCTGCTGCTTTCTCTGCAGTTATCTCCAGACCCTCTGGGCCGCGCTGTCCAGCAGTTCAACCAGCTGTCCTTGTAAATGGGAGCCCACGCTGGGTGGAGCTGGGAGATCTTTGGTCCTTCAGCCTCGGGATGGAACCCTGGCTCTGCCTTCCATTCACTGTGTGACTTCGAACAATTCTTTGAATTGCTCCAAGCCACTGCCTTGTCTGAAAATGCCGAGAGTCATGTCCACTTCAGCAGGATTTGGGCAATAGTAAAGAGGATGGAGCTAGGTGACATTCCCAAAACATAGCCAATAAGAAAATAAAAATATAGGTGCCTGCACATGCAAAAAACATATATATATATATATCATATTGTTAACTATTAACAGTAAAATTCGGTATTTTCTGCATCTCATATACTATGTTAAGCAATTGATGATATCCATTACCTTGTTTTATTCTCACCATAATCCTTTAGGGTCAGTAACATTCTTTCCCATTCAACTGAAAAAAAAAAAATTTAAATAGAATCTTAATGATGTAAATAATTTGCCCAAGGCTGACAAAGCCAGGTGAGCCAGGATTCAAACACTCAACAAGAGATGGCTAAATTAAGGTCAATTTCTAGACTGGTAAATAAATGTTAAGCACTATTGTTATTCATAAGAGAAGTGTTGACCATAAATGAAAAACTTACCTCTGTGCTTTTAAGGGGGTGGAGGATGGAAATAGAGCATTAAAACCCATTGAATTCCTGGGAGATTTAGCATTGACAGAATGTTTAACAGAGAAATGATCCCGTTCACTACTCAAACAGTGAAGAAAAAAAGAAAATGCTAGCTCCAAAATTTCACATGCGAACCCAGAACCAAGTACATTAAACGGCTAAGGACCCTTGCACAGATGCTGTCCTTATGGCACACATAGCAAGGGGCTGGGCTGTGTGCTGGTTTGAATCTGTCAGGTACCCCAGCAAGCCTGTTCCTTCAATCCGTCCCTGTGCATGTAGACTATTGGGAGTGGGGATCTTTGCTCAGATTGTTTCCTTGGAGATGTGACTCAGCCTATTCAAGGTGGGTCTTAATCTCCGTGCTGGTCTCCTTTATGAGAGGATAAAAGGCAGAGCCATTTTGGAGAGAAGCTAAGGGAGAAATACCCAAACACATTTGGAGAGAGAGAGCCATTTTGAAAACAGAATCAGGAGAGAAGAGCCAACAGACGTCGCCATGTGCCTTCCCATGTGACAAAGGAACCCCGGATGCCAGCAGCCTTCCCCCAGAGAAGGTATCTCCCTCTTGATGCCTTAATTTGGACATTTTCAAGGCTTTGGAACTGTAAATTTGTCACCTAAACCTAATGAATCTCCATTGAAAAAGCCTACCCATTTCTGGAATATTTCATTCCAGCAGCTTTAGCAAAGCAAAACACACCAGTAACTGGGAAACTGTCTCTTTTCCCTGGGATTGGGATGAAGGTTAGGGAGAGCCAATCCTACAGGGGCAACGTGCAATGATGGAGCTGACAAATCTAATTCTCAGAAGAAGCAGCATTTAAATTGTAGATGGAGTGTAAGAAAATCTAGTGGGTATGGCAGAGGCGTGGTTCTCAACACATAGATAGCTTCATTGAGTTGCCTTCTAAGCACTCACCTCTCCAGTACAGAGATTCAGCTCTAGACTGCAAGAGGCTCATCACACTCAGGCAGAATTTTCCACAGTGAAGGAAATGGTTCATATCTACGTTGTCCACTACAGCCATTGAGCTTTTGAAATGTGGCCAGTGCAACTGAGGAGCTGAATTTTTAAAACTTTATCTAACTTTTGTAACTTCATTTTTAAATTTAGCTAGCTACTCTATTGGGGAGAACAGATCCAGAGAAGGAGGTTGGGGGTAAACCAGTAACCAGGATACAGTGAGATGAGGGCCTTGATCTTAGGGTTTCAGAGAAGGCCCTAGAGGCTGCAGCTCCATCGTTGCTCATTATGTGATGTTTGCCATGTTAAATAATTTATCTGAACCCAGAATGTTCATCTGGCCAATGGGAACAGTTTTGATAAAAGAATTATGGGGTTGTGGTGAGCGTGGAGTATTCTGTAGAAAGCTCTTAATTGTGGTCCAAAGAGGATACTAACAGCTATCATTACTATTATTTTTATATGTATCTTAATCATTATTTTTGTAATCAAAGGATGCACAGGTTGTTGCAAGGCCATTGAGTAACAGAGAGTTTACTCAGTGTCTATTGCCTACTGCAATAGTGGCAGCCATAGAATAAAATATGGGAAACTAATTCTCACAAGGGGTGGTCTTTGGGCTTCCTTGCCCACTCTTATTCAATTACCCAAAGGTAAGAGAAGGCAATTCAGACAGAGAGCAGATCGTTCAGGTAAAGCTTGGGCTTGGAGAATCAGGGGACTGCCAGTAACAGGTAAGCGTGTGGTCCTGGAGTCTAGAAACCACACTAGGTATTTGGACAGTATCTTATAGGTTACAGAGAGACTCAGATTCATTGGTGTGGGGAGGATCAGATTTTCATATCAAAAACTAAGTCTGGCTGCTGTGGGGGAATGAATTGAGGTGGAGGGAGCAGGAAACTCAGCTGGAAGGAATTCTGTGTGAGATGATGAGGTTCTTAATAGGTTCAGGGATGGGGTGGATTGAAGAGGTAGATAGAGGAAGAATCGACAAGACTTTCCAGAAAGGAGAAAATAGGACATTTATACTGAGGAGCTGGATTTAGATAAATATGAATAACTGCAACAACGATGCCCTTGGCTAATATGTCCTTGTGCATTTCAGTTTATGAAATGTGCATCTCTTTGAATCCTCCCTGTCACCCTGTGGATGCCAAGAAGGGCAGAAGAGATGATGGGAGTGAAGCGCTTTGGCCAGGGTGCAGTAAGCTGCCACGTGCAGTAAGGAGGTTGTTGTTGATCCATGTCACTATTGATGCTTTGTTAAGAGAAGTTAGATGTTGCCCACTTAAAGCGGGTAGCTTTGGCAGACCATCGCATTAAGGAGAGGGGTGAGCTCCTAAGAAAATGCTTAGACACTTCTAGGAACAAGGCTTGTTAGAGTGCCTCCTGGGGCTTCCCTTTTGGTGGAAATGCTGCCAACAATTCATGAAAAAAAAAGACTCTGTCTTGCCCCTCACGTGATTTCTTTCCAGTGTTGGAACATGTCTTCACTTCTTCTTATTCTTAATACACTTAGTATGGTGAAAAGAACTCTGGCTTGGGGTTAGGCAGTAATGGATTTGCAGTCAGTTCTATTACCCGCATATTTTGGGGCTTGTTTGATTTGAGGAGCTGGCAGAAACCTCCTTTTTTCTCCTTTGCTTCTCATCTGTCAAAATAAGGATAGTATTATTTTCCTCATAGCATTTGTTGCATTCTGGTACTATCTTAATGTGTTTTGTATAAGGTGAGGGTGAGAGCAGTAAAGAGAGGGGTAACAGCAGAGAAAGACTCAGAGCGAGGCAGGCATGCAGCTTGGGAACATAAAAAGGGAAGCAGCATGTGGAGGCAGGGAGAGAGGAAGACAGACAGACAGACGGATGAGAGATATATTCTTGCCAGTCTTCTCCTGTGCTGCTTTCTCATATGTCTATGTCCTATGTTACCCTAAAGACTTTGGCCGGTAGATCTGAAAGGGGGCTCTAGAGGATTCGGTATGACACTAGCCAAGTTTAAAGCAGCCTTCCAGGCAGCTCCCCTTAAAGACTCATCAGCCACAGATGGCTCAAAGGCAGGCTGCAGAAACCTGTCCACCCTCAGAGCTCAAATGTATTCGAGGGCCATTCCCTGGGTGCTGGCCCTTGCACCCATCTCTCTGGGGTGGGCAGCACTGACAAATCTTTCCTTTGATGTTGCTTGCAGTTCTGAGCCAGAATAAATCCAGCAGTCATGCCAGCACTGGCAAAATGCACCCCTGTGGGCAGTTGGGGTCAATGTTGGTAAAATTTTTTTCAACATCAATTTCAGCAGCTTCACATCTAGAGGAAAAGAGGTCTTAACAGCAGGAAAAGGGTTGCGACATTATTTTAAAATTCTTGTTTCCTCTCAGGGTAGATTATCTCCTTCTTTGCCACCATAGTTGATAATGTATAGCCACCTAAGGCACCTCCTGTCCTGATCACTCATTTACCAGGCAAAGCATGAGAATGAACCATTCCACAAAAGTTAACTTGCAGATTACTTAAGTTTGTCCCCTTTTCAAACCCAAGCTATTTGTTTTTATTTTAGTGGCCTTTTGTGGAAGCACTTAAATAAGCATTTTACTTTCCCTTCCATTTTCTTAAGCAAAGGTCACCAAAATACAATATAACTTTTCTCTAAGGATTCATGCCGTGTGGACACTCCATCGAAATGACATGCTGGGATTGATTCAGGTGGGCAGGCAGGTTTGTCCTTGTGTTAAATGCTCCCCTATGTTTTGGCTTTTCAAATGACCACATTTGCTTTTTATTTTATTTTTAAGAGCCATTCTCCTCTCTTACTGTGAAGCTGACATTGGGCTTCGCTTCTCATTACCATCAACTTCCAGCAAACTCCTTTTCTTCTTCCATCCGTGACTTCTGATCTGCTTCCTGGTGTGAAATTAGATCGTGAAAGCTTATTGCAATTGTGACCAAAGTAAAAGTGACCAGATGCTGAGCAAAAATCTTGCGGCAATCTCCTGGGACAAAGTGCCTGGATTTCAGAGCCTCTCCTTTGTGACATGTTGTCCAGCCACTCAGAAGCCTGCTTTGTTCTTTGAGAGGATGGAGATTCATTGTCCATACAGCAACAACACGGAAATGATGAGCCATCCCCCACGCTCTACTGCGTGTAGGCTTTCTTTTCTTGTTTGTTTATGTCCATGTGGGTTCCAAGACTCTGTCTTCTACCAGGTATGGAAGCAATCGGGACACTGCTCCAGAGAGAGAAAGACATGTGAAAGAACAAGAAGCAGAAACCGTGTTGCCTACTGGAAGGTCAGCATTAGTTTACTGAGGGTTTATGTAAATAGCTCAAAAGCCGTAGTTACACTGTTTTGAAAATGCTGGCATGACCCTCCTGCCAAAAGTCTCACCAAAACCCAGGTAGAAAAGGGGTCTGAAATGCCACCATTCATCATGCGTCTTTCCTGATTTCAAATCTTTCCAGGAGTGCAAGTTCCTGAAGCCCATGCCGGCCGGCCCCCTCAGCTCTTCCTCTGCAGGGAAGATACACAGCTCACCCCAGACGTTTCCCTCAGTCTCCCCAGAAGGGAGTGATAGGAATTCACACGGATATGCTAATGATGCCTGGATCTGCTTTTTATCAGCAGCAAGACAGGGCACCAGGTTTGAGCAAATGTTGAGAGAAGTGAAAAAGTATAGAAAAGGGAAGCCAGAGAATGAAAACACCAATTTTGTCATGCTTTACAATTTTGCACCAAAATGATTTTTATTTTAGGCCAGTCTTCTTGCTGATTACCAAAAGACAGAAGAAAGCTAGCGTATAAAGATCACGGTGTTAAATCCTACCCAGGCCAGTAAGAAAGGATCTACCTACAGCTCGTGTAAATTGCCGGGTGTGGGAAACAGACACTGGGTCAGGTAGCTCTTGCAGAACTCCTATGAGGGAGGTTTGAAGGGTAAAACGGCTAGGGGCTGGAATGTGCCATTCTTTGAAGAGATTCCGCAGATAAACAACTTAGCTTAAAAGGTTTTGTATTTTCTTGTATTTTACATACTGGCGTAATTGTAATTAACATTAAAGATTGAGTTGATGTTACTTCCTCCTGCCTTTTGAAGTAAGCACTAATAAATAGCTGGAGCAAAACTAGCAGAGGGCTCTTGGCTCTAGAAGTACAAGAGTTCCCTGCTCAGATTTTCAGAAATCTATGTCTCTTAATTCTCACATCGCCCTGTAAGCAACACCCGGTGAGCAAACCACCTGAAACTCAAGTAGAAAAAGCTATTACCTCCCCTCCCTACTGACTTCTCTCAGCTTATACATCTGTATTGCTTCATGAAGTTCTACTGCCCCAACTCCCCCACCAGTAAAGTTGTACTTGTTAGAGGTCTTCTACTGCCTTTCAAACTACGAATTCACCCTACCCATTGCCTAGACCTCATTTTGATGAAAGGTTCATTAGATCACATTTCTGCCCAGGCACAGACTTTTCAGAAAATGATATTTTTCTTTTTCTTTCTTTTCTCCCTCCCTCCCTTCCTTTCTTCCTTTCTTCCTTTTTACCTTATGTTTCCCTTTCCCTCCTTGTCTTTTGTGTTTCTTCTTTCATCTTCTCTTTTCTGGCTTGGCCATATTAGGCCTCTTTAAATGAAGACATCTCATTTAAACTCGTAATTTTTTGGCGAACAAAACGTACATATTAAGGACTCAAAAGTGTGGAGTTAGAGCGTTGGGTCTTGCAATGATGCACGCTGAGGCTCTGTGCCTCTCCAGGTGGCAGCTTTGCTTTTCTC
This sequence comes from Myrmecophaga tridactyla, assembly GCA_004026745.1. Classification (NCBI taxonomy): domain Eukaryota; kingdom Metazoa; phylum Chordata; class Mammalia; order Pilosa; family Myrmecophagidae; genus Myrmecophaga; species Myrmecophaga tridactyla. Next base: position 16,551 of record PVIY010035829.1, read on the forward strand.
TCTGCTGGCAGTATCTCCCTAGGGAGGGCAAAAATGATGACTGAAGCTTCAAATTTATATTTTTCCATTGGAAAAGGAGGGCTACTTTCCTGGAGATGCAATGAGAAAAAAACAAAACAGTTTTGCAGTATTCCTGCCGAATAGTACATAACATGGATCTAAAAATGAGGGTTAAAAAATCAGGCCAAACTGAAGGACAGTCTATAAAACAACCCATCTATAGTTCTCAGAAATTTTTGGTGTCATGAAAGACAAAGAAAGGAACTGTTTCTTTAAAGGAGACCAGAGAATCATAAAAGTTAAATTCAGAGTAATCCTGGATTCGGTCCTGAGTTTTCAAAAAAAATGCAATAAAGGACATTATTGAGGCAATTTGCTAAATTTAAATATGGAATGAGTATTAGATAAAGAAATTGTGCCAGCATTAAAGTTCTTAAATTTGATCATTCTGTTATATTTACAGAAGAGAATGTCTTTGTTCTGAAAAGATATGTGCTGAAGGGACCACAGTGACTGCAACTCTTTCTCAAAATGATTCAGGGAAAATATATGTATATATACACACATAGAAATGCACACATGTGCACATGTGGATATTGAGAGTGACAACGTGTGTTAAAATATTAAGAATTGTGAATCTGGATGAAGGCTTTCCAGATGGTTGTTGCAATCTTGCAATTTGCATGGTTGATTTAATTAATTTAATTTAAAAATTACTAAAAATTAAAAATAATAGTAATTTATCTTTTATAGTGGTTCCAGAAAAAGTCTTAGGATTCAATAGACTTGGTTTGGCTCTGTTAACATTCTAATCCAACACCTGGACAAGGGGGCATGGGCATTGGTTCACGCCTAAGTGAACGAGGAAGAAGAGGGATTCCTAAAGAGTAACTTGAGTCCCCATCACCAGAGTGAGGAAGTGGCTGCTATTAGCAAAATGACAAGTGTCCATCTCACTCTTGTCTTCCTGTAATTGCAGAACAAAACTTCAGAATTCCGAGTCATTATCTTCAATGCCTGCCTTAAACCAGCGCTCAAGTTTGAGCAGCACTTAATGAGCTCAGCTCAACTTTCATGTTTAGAATTCTACAAAGCCATTCCAACTCTTTTTCCCTATTTAGATGAAAGACTGTGAACTCATTGGCTGATCTTAACACATGCATCAATTAATTTAATTGACTTAAGTGCTGTTCTTACATAAAATGCTACTGTTTAGATGGTTTTAAAAGCCATCGATTTGTCATAAAAAATACTGCACAGTAGCTTAAATTTTTTCCTTCAATTCCTTTAATGTCTGTTTTGCTAAATGCTTAGCAGCTAAAGGCTGGCTTATGTAAGGGCTTCTTTGCCAAGATAAAAATAATCTGAAATTTAGATGTGTCTGCAGTGATCAAGGCAGTGTAAATTAATTAGCCACACTGAGGCTGAATCAGCTTCTCTAAATTGATCTTGCTTTTATGCTGCTGTGTTTTCTAAAACGTGTTCACCATTGAAAGTGGCCATTCTCATTGGTACTTCCCTTTCTCCACCAGAAATCATAGTTGGCAAGGAATTCTTTTTTTAGGGTTGAAGTTAATAATCCATTAATAAATGTTGGAATTTGGATTTTGTGCCAGGGGCCTGGCTGAAGGCTAACTGCAGAGGATATGATAATAAATTAGAGATAATCCCTTTCCTTAGGGAGTTGGCATTCTTTTTTGAAATATTAAAATATGTATAATACCAAAAGTTAAATTGTGTGATATCAAACAACAAGGGATGTCATGAGGCAAGATGGTTTCCGTTGCCAAGAAATCTCTACAATAGAGTTGTGTAGAGAAAGCAGTTCATATTGGTTGGCAGGAATCGTCTGAGAAGACTTTTTTTGAAAAAGAGATTTGGAATAGCAGCTTTATGTGTGTCCAACAAGCCCAGGTTCCATGCTGAAACATAATGTATCTTTTTGAAAAGCTTCACTGAGGAATTATTTACATAACTTAAAATGAGCTTTTTCAGTGTATAGTTCAGTGATTTTTTTTTGCAAATTTACAGAGTTGTGAAACCATCACCACAATTCAATATTATAAAATTTCCATCCAAAAAGAAAAAAATACTTCAAGCCCATTTTCAGTTAATCACTGCTCCTCACCAGATCTGTTTTCTGTTTCTATGGCTTTCCCTCTCTTGGACTTGCATCGAAATGGAATGACACAATACGTGGTCTTCTGCGCCTAGCTTTATCTTGTAACATAAGGGTTTTGAGGTCCATCTGGGTTGTAGCATACATCAGGACTTCACTCCTCTTTAAGGCTAAATGATATAAGTATCACATTTTTCATGTATCTGTTCTGAGGTTGATGGACATCTGGGTTCTTTACACTTACTGTTATAAATAATGATACTATGTTTTCATTTCTTTTGGACCTATTCCTAGTAGTAGATTTTTTGGGTCCTCTACTGACTCTTCCTTTAATTTTAAGAAACATCCAGTTTTTTAAAGTAGCTGCACCATTTTACATACCTACCAGCAAAATCTGAGATAGAGATGATCCCTTATTTGCTTTATTTTATTTCACATGATCATCCTACAAGCTCTGTCAGGGAGAGATTAAACGAAGGAACAGAGGTAGATCGTCTTGCCCCAGATTATACATCCCATAATAGCAGAGACTGAGTTTAAACCCACATTTGACGGATTCCAAAGCATATTCCCTCTCTCCTGCTGTGTCTTTAGGATATTGAAGTGCAGTTTTAAGGAAGGCTTTCAAATTTGGGTTCAAAGGGAAATAATGATTGATTTACATTGTCTGCAAGAATGCAGATCTTGTGGCAACCTTGATGGCATTTGCCATCACCAAACTAGTGCGTTGAGGTATTAAAATGCTAGAGTGCTACATATTCTGGTCCTGCAGTACTAAAGTATTGCCATTCTATGTGATTCCTCTTGATTCCTCACCATCATTGGTTACATTAGACACACCTTTAGTTTAGCATAATCTTCTCAACTACCCTAGCACAAGGAACATTCCCTCACCATGAAACCTGCTGCATTGTGTAATATCATCTCTGTGTCTCCCACTGGGCCAAGACGACCCGTAGAGGGTAGAAGGAAAGGTGCTTCATTCAGCTCAGCATCCCCACCCGTTACCAGAGTGCCTGGCTGCAAAGAGGTGCTCAAGAATGTTGCTTGATTGAAAGAATAAACACAAATGTCAAATTAGACTTTCTGTTCCACATGAGTCATGGAAAAGCAAAGAAATGGAGACTTTGAATAATGTATCCCACCTACAGAGCCAAAGACAGACAGGCAGGAGTCTTGAGTCCCCAAATAGTTGGCCTCTGGCTCGCTGCTTAAGAGAAATTGGCCTCCCTGCCTATTAAATGCTGGGTGTGGCCCATTAGATTCTGCTCGTGCTGGGACTTGCCTAAGGCAAAGGCCACCAAGACCCAGGGCTCCCTCTTGATTTGTAATGAACAGGCCAAGGTGTGTATGGTGTACAGAGAAGAAAATCTTTCATGGAGGTTTATCTAGGAACAGTTAAATAAAAAATTAAAAGGTGATATTTTGATCCGATTGTAGTTGGTTGGTAGGGTGAACTAGAAATATTATATAATTATATAATCAAAGGATGCAAAATGATATATTTATGCAACATTATTATGGAGCTGGGGCTCTCTTTCCTTTTCTTTCTGTGCCCCACTCCCTCTCTCAGCAAAAAGACAAAACATGTTAATAGCAGTCAACATTAAATGATGGAACACGTGCTTATTTTCTTCTTTTTATCTGTACTTTACAAAATTTTCCATAAAGAATGGCCATTTTTATGGCAAAGGTACATTTTAACATTTTTTTATTGTAAAATATATGTAGCTGCTCCAAATCACTGGAAGCTAAAAGAAATATCATTATAATGATTCAACAATCACGGTCACTTGTTAAATCCTATCTTCCCTGTTACACATCCTCCTCCTCCTTTTCTCAATCCATAAGGGTCTTTGGGCTATGCCCATTTTCATTTGAAAAGAGGTGTCAACAATATAGAATAGGGGGATGGAATTAGTTGATCTTCTTGAAGAAGCTGGTCCCTCTGGATTTCAGGAATTATCTGGCCTAGGAACTATCTGGAGGTTATAGGTTTCAGGAAAGTAAACTTAATGCATGAAACTTTTGTAGTGTCTCAGTTACAGCCCCAGGTATTCTTTGGAGTTAAGGGAAATGATATTGATTGGGGTTTGGCAAACCGTGGCCATTAATAATATCTAGTGGAAGCTTGCATAAGAGTAGCCTTCAGAGTAGCCTCTTGACTCTACTGGAACTCTCTTATCCACTGATACCTTATTTAGTTACATGTCTTTTCCTCCTTTTAGTCTGGAAGGCATTGTCAATCCCATGGTGCCAGGGCCAGGCTCATCCCTTGGAGTCACGTTCCCCGTTACCAGGGAGACTTTCACTCCTGGACTTGTCTTGTCCTATGTAGTGGGGAGGGTGGTAATTTTCCTTGCAGAGTTGGGTTTAGAGAGAGGCCACATCTGAGCAACAAAAGAGGTTTCCTGGAAGCAGTTGTTAGGCATAGTTATAGGTAGTCTTATCTTCTCTGCTACAGAAATAAGTTTCTTAAGGGCTAGCCTCAAAATCAAGGGCTTAGCCATTTTCTTGGGAGGCCCGTGTTTGAGAGAGTACCAGGGGTTTCCCAGATAGACAAAGGTAATATTTCCATATGTTTTCTCTCGTACCTCAATGGACTCTACCAATACTTTTTACTTATCAGCCTACCATAGTCTGGGATCTCTCTAGGTATTACATTAGATACATTTTATTTTAAAGCTTTGATAATTCTTTAATCTTTCTTACAGACAGAATATATCAAGAGACAAGATGATATTAGATCACAAAAATGCCTTGATGGAAAGAACGCTTCCCCTCACTGCTTTGAGAGCGATAAGTCTGGTTCTGCACAGGAATCGGTTCCCTGAGGACCTGGGGGTTGAGATCTTAATCAGGAGAGGTAGAGTGGGGGGAGTGAAAGAGTGGTTCTCTGGGAGGACCTGGCATGGTGAATGTAGAGATTAAAAGCTGGGGTGTCTGAATTGCAGAATGAGGAGCACGGCTATGTAAGGCGGCAAAAAAGAGACAGGTATGCGCCAACCTCATAGGATGGCTGGGACATTTAGTGACTTTTTATTCCTTATTATTTCAGAGTTGTAGAAGAGTTGTAAGAAAATACAAGAATACCCTTTCAACAATGTTTACATTTGCTACAAGCATATCCTCTACCAATCATTGACATTTTATCTTTTTTGCTTCATCTGTGTGTGTACATATGTGTATAATACATGGATATACATACATATATGCACATGTATGATTATATAATACAGACTATATTTATATTATATGTTATGCATATTTCTAAATTACTTGAGGTAAGTTGTTTGATTATGTCCCTCCTAAGTTGTTTAATGTAGATTCCCTAAAAGTGAAGATAATCTCTTACACTTAACACACTTATAGAAAACAGAAAAAGTAACTTTGACACGACCAACCATCTAATCAACAGGTCATATTCAAATTTCGACAACTTCCCGAATGCTGTCCGCCCATCCATGGTAGCTGTTGCTTTCCTCATTGTGCCATCCAGGGTCCTTCCCAGCAATCAGTTGTCATGTCAAGTTAGTCCCCTTTCTTCTGGAGCCTAAACTCAGCTTTTCTTTGATTTTCTTGGTCCTGATATTTTTTGAAGAGTACAGGCCAAGGGTTTTGCAGAATGCCCATCCTTCAGTTTCATCAAGTCTGACATTTTCTCATGTATAAATTGGGGTCACGCATTTTGGCGGGGACACCCCAGAAGTGAGGTGGGACCTTCTCAGTGTGGCAACTCAGGAGGCACAGGGCGGTTTGTCCCGAGACCTGTGGAATTAACCTTGACCACCTAGTTAACTCTGGGTCTGCCAGGTTTCCACACCGTCAAGTTCTTATTTTTCCCTTTGTAACTAGTAAGGATTGCAGTGGGGGCAGGGGGCGGAATACTTTGAGACCATGTAAATATCCCGTCCCTCATCAACCTCTCACCCACTAATTGTAGCACCCATGGATGATATTCTAAGTTCATTGTTCTTTCAATATTTACTTGGCACTTTAAGGTAAGGAAGAGCCTTCCCTTCTCCCCTATTAAATAATTTACTAATATTATTATGGAGTCATGGATTCTTATTTTATTCAGTGGGTTATAATTCACTTCTGTTATTTATTTCAGTGCTCAAATTGCCCCAGATTTGGCCAGAGGAGCCAGTTTCAAGGGCTTTGGCCTTGATCCCATGGGCTGTGGAAAACATATTGATCCTGTGGACAATGGAAAATGGGTGACAAGATCAGATGGGCTTTTGATACATGACAGCAGCTGAGGCATGAGGACTGGGTTGGAAGACAGCTGATAGAGCCAGAGCCATGAGGGGTTTGTAGGAACATACCAGAAGCCTCAGTCTCTTTATCTTTCTTGCTGTCTCTATCTTTGTCTGTCTGTCTTTTATGTGTGGACCTGTGTATTTATATGTATTTCTCTTTCTTTGTGTGTGTGTTGTGTGTTTCTCTGTGCTGGTATCTCTCACTGTCTCTCTTTTATCTGGATACAGAGTTTCCTTAACAGGATGTACTTTTCCCACCACAATTGTACCCTGGTGCTTTTGGAAATATTTTTCCTTTTACTATGGTAATAAGCCTTCAAAAACATAATTGAATCCAGGTATTAAATACTGTAAGCACCATCATTTAGCTTCTGATGAAAATGTGCATTCTTGTGGTTGAAATGGGGAACAAAAAAGAGTAGTGAATCAAAACATTTTTTTTGCTCCTGTGAAGTAACTCAATCTCAGAGGCTGTACTCTCTGTGATGTGGGAAATAGAGCGGGGCTGTGATGCTATGATAAGATGGGGTCTCCCAATTCTGCAGCATGGTGGGAATCTGCTCCTTTGTAGGCTGTACCCTCTTTCCAATGGCCAAGTGTTTCTGGCAAGGATCAGGCAGCACTACTTACAATGGGAAACGGGTCCAGTGAAAGGACATGAAGTTTGGAGTTATTCATTCCCTCATCATTCAACCTAACACTACTTATTGATCACATATGCTGGGCATTCAGCTTGGTACTGGGGATCCAGTACCAGCCAAGTCCGACTGAGCCAAACTTTATCGAGCTTACTTTATGGTTAGCATTGCCTCTGCCACTTGCTAAGGGCTTCTGGTTTGGTTGAGTTACTTAACTGTCCTGATCCCAGATTCCAGTCTGTGCAGCTCAGTCAACCCTGGTAGAGGATTTCAAATAGATTTGAGGGTGTATAAGAACTCCTTGCCTAAGCCTTGTGATCTTATTCTGGTGGCAGAGATTGCTAGCTGCCTCTTGAGATCCACTGTCCTCTCTTTTCTTCTGTCTTACTAATAGAGTTCTGATTTTTGCCTACGCATGTGATTGCCCAGCCAGAAGTCAACCTTTGTCAATTGCCCTTGCAACTAGATGAGGCCTAAATCCAAAGGGATGTGAGTGGAAATTCAGTATGGATCTTCTGGAAAGTCTCCTTAAAAGGGAGAGAGGTGTCCTTTCTCTGCTTTTCCTTCTCATTGTTAGCTGGAACCTGATTGTGATGGCTGAGCTCAGGCAGCCCTCCTGGACCATGAGATCTAAGTGGCAATGATGGTAAAGCAAGAAGGTGGAAAGAGCCTGCGTCTCTGAAATCATGGAACTGTTATTCCAGCCATTGTGTACCTACCTCTGGGATCTTTTCACGAGACAGAAATAATCTTATCTGTCTCCTCCCTCCCTCTTTTCTCTCTCTCTGTCTGTCTGTCTCTCTGCCTCTCCCTTTCCCTCTCCCTTTCTGTTATATGCAGCTGAAACTCTCATTGCACTCTTATTTTAAACAAGAAGAAACAGGCCCAGAGAGGACATGTGAATTACCAGTGGTCCCAGAGGAAGGGCCGTGACTAGAATCCAGCCTTCCTGACTTGAAATACAAATCTCTTCTAATAACCTCAAGCTGCCCCTTGTTAAATTCAGAGCCAAGTGTGAAAATAGGAAGCAAGATCTATATCACCAAGATTTTTAGAGGATCATCAGCAAATGACTGCTGGAAGGAAATGTCAAAGAAATTTGCCTAATTTACTCTGGATATTCTGGGGCTTGTGAATGTCCAAGAATTAGTAGATTTCTCTCTCCTCTTCCTTTTTTAAAAGAATGAAGTACGACAAATTGCGAGATTAGTCCATCAACCAATATTGATTTCCTTGAAAATGGCTGGCTTCAAACAATTACACCTACTGCCTGGTTGATATAACAACTTTTGAGTTGAAATGAAGTGGAATAACTTGGTTTGGGTGGAGTCCCAAGGGTGCATGTGTTTGTAAAGTTGAGTTCATCATGATGCTTTTAGAGAAAATTCTTTTCATCCCTAGCCTAGAGAAATCAAGGATGTAGGAGGTGCCTTGGAGGTATACACGCAATTAGGTGACTTTTACTGCTGGATTCGTTTTCCGTTCATGTGGCGGTGACATTTCCTTCTCATTTAAAGGTTTCCTTTTTAAATCGCAAAATAGTTTGTAAAATGGGAGCAGTATATTGTGATAACCATTAATACATGAAATCAGTGGACTTGATGTTCATTGCCTTATTGTTGAACAATAAAATCAACCTACTTTCTGATTGCCTCTGACTTCTTAGAGCTAGGGCATAGCCTCAGTGACTTAGCAGGTGAGCCAAAGAATCACAATTGGCTTCCCAAAAGTTTCGTGAAGACAATTTAGCAATAAGTGTCAAAGGCTTGAAATATGTGCATAACCGGGGAAGCTTCCTTCCTATTTATAGGAATTCATCCTAAGGAAATCAAAGGTAGTTGTATGACTTTTGCAGGTAGAAAAGAAAGCATAGATGACATATGCAGGTAAGGAAACTGATTCAATTAAAAAAAATATGCTGCTGGTAGTTCTAAGGAGCAGTTAAGATTCTTGCTCATTCAAAGAAAGGTGACCTCTAGCAGAAATGCAGTCATTTAAGAATTAACATTGCAACTTGAATTCTGAGGTTTTCCTTACTGTTGAGTTTCTTTAAAAATATTTTCGTGCCTCTAGTACAGTCTGGATATTAACTTCTTTTGGCTTTTTTGCCCCTGTGCCAACAGAAATGCCAGAGGCTAATGGTACTCTCAGGTCCTCTTCCAGATTTCCGATATCCCCATGACCTTGGCCTCACTTTCCTGACATATATTTCCTTCTCTCCTCACATGTTTGGCTCCTCTCCAAACCCAGTAATGAGGTATCCATATCAAGTAATTAGACTGCATGCAGTTGAGGTGGCTGCCAATTATACTGATGGAACTGAAGTCTTATTAGACTAATAAGGCTTTCTCAACTGGACGCTGGGCTCTTGGTTCTTGGTGGTGAG